>CAMZMU010000047.1:16472792-16765059 GCA_947311845.1 Poa pratensis
TGACTCCTTTATGACGTTGTGTCGCTTGTTTACTCCGGCTTGAGTGTGCTTTTGTAGCCCTACACAATGAATGATGTTGTTATCCAACAAGAGATGTTTTACGAGTAGCAATTTTAATTTATTCATTATGAATCATTGTTGAGAGTGTCCACATAGTGAAAGTATGATCCCTAGCCTTGTTTCTAAGCATTAAACACCGTTATCAAACAATTCTGCTATCATGTTTGCTTGCTGCCATCTTATTTCAGATTGCAGTTACTAATTATAATCATCCATATTACTTGTATTTCACTATCTCTTCGCCGAACTAGTGCACCTATACATCTGACAAGTGTATTGGGTGTGTTGGGGACACAAGACTTCTTGTATCTTAATTGCAGGGTTGCTTGAGAGGGATATCTTTGACCTCTACCTCCTGAGTTCGATAAACCTTGGGTGATTCACTTAAGGAAATTTGCTGCTGTTCTACAAACCTCTGCTCTTGGAGGCCAACACTGTCTACAAGAATAGAACGTGCGTAGACATCAAGCTATTTTCTGGCGCCGTTGCCGGGGAGGTAAGCGTTGGAAGGTATCTCCTTTAGATTCTGCAATTATATCTTTTTGTTTCTTGTTTTTATTTTCACTAGTTAGGCTTAATGGAAAACAACAAAAAAAATTAGAGATCTTTATGAACTTTATATTGAATTAGGACATGATGCTTTTGAAGAGAAAATTAAAAAACCTATGGAGGCTTGTTTGCATGATGGTAGCAATGGTATTACTATAAATTCTTTGAACACCATTATTGCTAATGCTATGGAAAAGTCTAAGCTTGGGGAAGCTGTTGTGATGAATATGATGTTTTTAGTCCCCCAAGCTTTAAGGAGGAAATTTGCTTTGATAATACTTTGCCTCCATATATGATGATTATAATCATTGTGATATTTTCAGTCCACCTACTATTGAGGATATAGTTTATGTTGATTATGATAAGCCTCCTATATATGATGTTTACAATGATGAATATGATATTCTCAGTCCATCTACTATTGAGAAAAAATCATTTTGATTATTCTATGCCTCCTATTTATGATGATTACAATGATGGATGTGATACTTTTACTCCCACTATTATTAATGATTATGTTTATATGGAGAGTAATGGTACTTTTATGCATGTGGATCATGATAAGAATGTTCTATGTGATAGCTATATTGTTGACTTTATTCATGATGCCGCTGAAAATTATTTCGAAAGAGGAAAGTATGGTTATAGAAATCTTCATGTTACTAAATTGCTTCTCTTTATGATGAATGTTTTGAGCTTTCTCTTGATTTACTTTTATTTGTTGGGGACTTTAAGACCTACTGGTCCTTATGAGAGAGGGAACACGATTTCATATATCACAATAATATTAAGTCTCTCCTCTTTATGTTGAAATTTTTGAAGTTACACTTGTTTTGCATTTCTATGCTAGTCACTTGTTCTTCATTGACTTGTTTTCTTACAAGACTCCTATGCATAGAAAGAGTGTTAGATTTAAACATGTTTTATATATCTTCTTGATGCTCTCTTTTATGTTTCAACTCTCATCTTTATGTGGGCATCATAAAAATCACTATGCCTAGCTAAAAGACTTTAAAGAAAAGGCTTATGGAGACAACCCATGTTTTATTTTCTGTTATTTTTCTTTTTCTTTTTGCTTTGAGTCAAGGTGCTTGTTACTTCTGTAGAAACTCCTTTGTATCTTTATTTATTGCATTGTTGTGCCAAGTAAAGCCTTTTATTGAAAGTTGATGCTAGATTTGGATTTCTGCGCAGAGACAGATTTTTAGCTGTCACGATTTTGAGCTTATCTCCTTGCAGAAAATTCGAAAAATTCTGTAAAAAATCACGCATCTTCCTAAGATATTACGCAACTTTCATTAAATTGGACCAGTTCCATCTAGCAACTTAAGTGCCTCGAAAAAATTCGTCTTCACGGACTGTTCTGTTTTTGACAGATTCTGCCTTTTGTTTTGCATTCGCTCTTTTACGATGTTTTAAGTGGATTTCTTTGCTCCACAAAGCATTGGTGGCTGTAGCTAATGTCCAGAAGCTTTGGGAATGATTGTATCATCACAGAACATGTGAATTTTTAATTATGCACTAACCCTCTAATGAGAACTATTTCGAGTTTGGTGTGAAGGAAGTTTTCAAGGATCAAGAGAGAAGGATGATATTATGTGATCAAGAAGAGTGAAAAGCCTAAGCTTGGGGATGCCCCCGTGGTTCATCCCTGCATATTTAAAGAAGACTCAAGCGTCTAAGCTTGGGGATGCCCAAGGCATCCCCTTCTTCATCAACAACTTATCAGGTCATCTCTAGTGAAACTATATTTTAATTCTTTCACATCTTATGCGCTTTACTTGGAGCGTCTGTGTGCTTTTATTTTTGTTTTTGTTTGAATAAATTCGGATCCTAGCAATCCTTGTGTGGGAGAGAGACACGCTCCGCTTTTTCATGTGAATACTCATGTTCTTCACTTATATTTGTTGAGTATTCTTAACTAGCTACTGCAGTGCTTTTTGCTCCTGTTTTTCATGCATCTCTTCGAGCTGTTAGCACTTGTTTATAAATACTCTCTTGCTGCATTATATTATCATTTGGAGAGTTTATGTTTAAATAAATTGATTGGTGTTTGTTTGGAAAAAGAAAATGCTACATGTAGTAGTTGGTATTGGAAAAGACATATGCATTCTTGTAGATCATTGTCTTGTTTCGATTTGATACTTTGCAATTGTTTTGAGCTCTCAAGTAGATCATGTTTAAGCTCTTGCATCATGTAGTTAAAGCCTAGTAGTGGAGAACTACCGTAGAGCTTGTTGAGACTTGGGATGCATATTTGTTCTCTCTAAGTTCTAGATATTTTCTGGTAAAATGTTTGAACAACAAGGAAGACAGTGTAGAGTCTTATAATACTTGCAATATGTTTTTATTTGAGTCTCGCTGTACCGGTTTATACTTGTGTTTGCTTCAAACAACCTTGCTAGCCAAAAACTCTGTACTGAGAGGAAATGCTTCTCGTGCATCCAAACCTTGAGCCAAAACCCATGCCATTTGTGTCCACCATACCTACCTACTATGTGGTATTTCCTGCCATTCCAAGTAAATACTATTGGTGGAAGGTTGTAGGTGAAACGATGCCCCTGATGGGGGGCTCGGTTACATGTTATATAGCAAGGGAAAAGCCCCCATGCGGTGGCATTTACATGGGGATATGAAGAGGGAGGAGTACTACTCCATGCCTGTTCATATAACACGTAGTGGAATACAAAGAGGAGCACTACCGAAGTAGTGGGATACAATAAGTCTAACACCCCCCCTTAATCTAAACTTGGGAGAGATTTAGATTACGCTGAAACTCCCGTAACTTCTGGACAGGTAGGGTTTTTGTAAAACCATCAGCTACTTGATCTTTACTAGATATGAACTTGATTTCAAGTTGTTTGTTGGCAACTCTTTCTCGAACAAAATGAAAATCAATTTCAATGTGCTTTGTCCGAGCATGAAAAACGGGGTTTGCAGAAAGATATGTGGCCCCAAGATTGTCACACCAAAGACATGGTTTTTCCTTGAGATGAATACCAAGTTCACGGAGAAGAGCTTCAACCCATATTAATTCAGCTGTAGCATTGGCTAATGCTTTGTATTCGGCTTCAGTACTGGAACGAGATACTGTAGCTTGCTTTCTAGCACTCCAGGAAATTAAATTGGGACCAAAAAATATAGCAAATCCTCCTGTGGAACGTCTGTCATCAAGACAGCCAGCCCAGTCTGCATCTGAAAATGCACTAAGAAGAGAAGAGGGTGACTTTTGAAAAGTGAGTCCAACTTGGATAGTTCCTTTGATGTACCTCAATATTCTCTTTGCAGCTGTCCAATGAGTGGTGGTTGGGGCATGAAGATATTGACAAACTTTATTTACAGAAAATGACAAATCAGGCCGAGTTAATGTCAAGTATTGAAGAGCCCCAATTATACTTCTGTAATTTGTACTATCCTCAGAGCCAAGAAGTGATCCTTCATTTTTCGCCAACTTTTCACTCGTGGACAAGGGAGTTGGACAAGGTGTGCAATTACTCATGCCAACACGAGTAAGCAAATCTGTAGCATATTTTTCTTGAGTCAAGATTAGCCCATTTGATGTTTTCTTGACTTCAATGCCCAAAAAGAATTTCAATTCACCCAGATCTTTAAGGGCAAAATTGTTGCTTAGATCACGAAGTAAGGCAGCAATGGCCGAGTCAGAAGAACTGGTCACAATGATATCATCAACATAAATTAGGATGAATATGATGATACCTCCTTTGTTGTAAAGGAATAGCGATGTGTCTGCCTTGGAGGGTGTAAAACCAAGATCATGTAATTTGGAGCTTAGACGAGAAAACCATGCTCGAGGGGCTTGTTTCAAACCATAGAGAGCTTTATCAAGTTTGCAAACAAAATTTGGAGCTTTAGGATCTTCAAACCCAGGTGGTTGTTTCATGTAAACCTCCTCTTCCAGAACACCATGTAAGAACGCGTTCTTGACATCAAGCTGTCGCAAACTCCAACCCCTAGAGACTGAAATGGCTAAAACTAGTCTGATGGTAGCAGCCTTGACAACAGGACTAAAAGTATCTTCATAGTCTATACCATAGCGTTGTTTGAAGCCTTTTGCAACCAGTCTAGCTTTATACCTGTCAATGGTGCCATCAGCATTTTTCTTGATGCGATATACCCATTTGCAATCAATAAGATTCTTGCTGGAGCTTGAAGGGACTAGGTGCCATGTTTTATTTTGTATCAAGGCAGAATATTCTTCCTCCATAGCTTGTCTCCAATTGTTGTCATTCATGGCTTCTTTTAGATTTCTCGGTTCTCCTGTAGATGTTAACATGCCATATTTGATACGTCCATCAGTAAAGATTTTTGGTTGACGTATACCTTTTGATAGACGAGTTCCATATTTATGTGTAGGTGGAGCTTCAACACCGGAATTATTTGCATCAGGAATTCCAGTTGTAGGCAAAGGGGGCACAGGAGCAGAAGATCCCGTGGCGGAGACCGAACCAGATGGCGGCACAGAGGATCCTGGAGATCTTTGCCCACTTGACGAGGCAGAGCATCCTCTATTTGGTGTGGCAGCACCGGATTGACGCGGAGAGGAGATGCTGCCCCTGGCATCATCGGATCCCGAGGGATCGGGCGACAGTTGGCCCGCCTGGTGTCCCGCGCCAGACATGCGCACATGGGGGGACATAGTGGACGTGGCAGTTCCTCGTTCGCTGCACGGCGATGCCGGATCCGAGGAGGATTTGTCTCCAGAAAATCCAGGGGAATCAACATCGGGATCGGAGCCCACGCTGGAATTTCCTGCAGCTTCTGTATCAACATCTGTAGCTTCATTTGATGTGCTGTTTTCACTGAAATTTTGAGAATAATCCATATTTGCTGTTTCTGGCATGACCTGCGGATGGTTAGTAGCAGGCACAAAAGGCATATTGTCATCAATATTATCTACACCCCCATGATTAGATGGAGAGACTAAATTTGGATGAAGTAGGAGAATTTCTTGGCGAAGGCGAGAACCGGCATTAGGATGAAGAGAGGCAAAAGGAAAAACTCCTTCATCAAACACGACATCTCGAGAAATGTAAACACGACCCGTGGAGGTGTCAAGGCACTTAACACCTTTATGGAGAGGACTATAGCCTAGAAAGACACATCGTTTAGAGCGAAACGCAAGTTTACGTTTGTTGTAGGGACGAAGGTTTGGCCAACATGCACATCCAAAAACGCGAAGGGAATCATAGTTGGGTTTGATTTGAAGGAGTTTTTCGGTGGGGGTATCAAAATTCAGAACTTTTGTGGGAAGCATGTTGATAAGAAATGTTGCAGTTAAAAAGGCTTCGTCCCAAAATTTTAGTGGCATGGAAGCATTTGCCAACAAGGCAAGACCAACTTCAACAATATGGCGGTGTTTACGCTCAGCCGAACCATTTTGTTGGTGAGCATGGGGACATGAGACGTGATGTGTGATCCCAACTTTTTGAAAGAAACCGTGGAGTTTTTCATACTCTCCTCCCAATCGGTTTGCATGGTGATAATTTTGCGACCAAATTTCCGTTCAACAAGTTGCTGAAAATTTAGAAAAACTTGATAGACATCCGAACGTTTTTTAAGCAAATAAATCCATGTGAATTTGCTATAGTCATCTATGAAGCTCACATAATAAAGATGTTTGCCCACAGAAGCAGGAGCAGGTCCCCATACATCAGAAAATATTTGTTCCAAGGGAACAGTGGACACACTAGTAGAAACATGATAAGGGAGCTGATGGCTCTTAGCTTGCTGACAAGGATCACATATGTAAGGATTTATTTCAGGAGAGTGAGACAATTTATTTTTCCGAAGCACTTGTTGAACCACAAACGATGATGGATGTCCTAGACGACAATGCCAAGTGGACGACGAAGGCTTTATTGTGACGAAGGCATTCTTGTGCGATCCAGCGGAGATGGGCACAAGAGGGTAGAGACCATCACGACAGGGTCCTCTAAATATTATTTGCTTCGTGGCCAGATCCTTAATCACAAAAAAAGAAGGATGAAATTCAATGAAGGCATTGTTGTCTAGTGCAAGGCGATGAACGGATAATAAATTTTTAGAGGCACTAGGGACATGCAACATATTATTTAGCCGAATGGAACTATGGGGGGTATGAAATATTGAATGACCAATATGCGCAATTGGCATACCTGCGCCACTGGCGTTGTGAACTTGATCATGCCCCTTGTAGGTGTCACGGGTGGTCATTTTCTGGAGTTCTCCCGTGATATGATCCGTGGCTCCACTGTCCACGTACCAATTTGTGTCGACTCCATATGCAGCCTTTTCTTCAGTATAGGAGTCATCATCATCATTGTCATCGGCATAACGCCACCAACACTCACTTGCGGGATGACCAAATTTTTTGCAAATTTGACAGGTGACATCTTGGGGGGGCGAAGGGATGCGCCCACGACCACGCCCACGCCCACGTCCACGACCACGACCACGACGACCGTGACCATGATTCTGTGCATCATTACGACGAGGGCGATAGCCATGGCCTCCACGTTGACGACCTTGTCCCCCACTGTTTTGGGAACGATAACCATTTGAAGTACGACCAGCAGCATTAGCCGAAGAGGGAAAAGTACCATTATTTTGTCCAGATTCAGAGAGCATCTTGTTGCGAAAGTCATAGGCAGTGAGTTGAGCACACATATCATTGAGTGTAGTACTTGGATTTGCATTGATAGAGGCAACCAGGGAGTTGTATTCGCCATCGAGACCAGCCAAGATATAATCCCGAACTTCATCATCATCTACTTGTTTGCCGGTGGCAACAAGTTCAGCAGCAAATCCTTTCATCTTAGCAATGAATTGCTCGGCTGTCATGTCTAGTTTCTTAGTGTTGGCAAGGGCACCACGGAGGAAAGAAACACGAGACCTTGACTGGGAGGAAAAGAGGTCTTCAATCACAGCCCATACTTCAGCTGCGTGCTCAAGTCCAAGTACATGAGCATGGACCTCCCTGGAGAGAGATCGTACGAGAAAACTCAGCACAATTTGATCCCGAGAAATCCAGTCGGCATATGCTGGATTCGGAATAGTTCTTGTATTGTCGCCCTCTATAACCTCCACTGATTTTGCCGGTGCAGAGTCGGATCCTTCAAGAAGATCCATGACCTGAGCACCACGAAACGCCGGCATAACCTGCGACCTCCAAAACAGGTAGTTGTCGCGGTTCAGTTTCTCCGTGGGCGGGGAACCGAGGGCTCCTGCCAGGGGCGGCGCAGATGATGACGAAGACGCCATGGGAGGGAGGGAGGGATTCTTGCTGAATCGATTCGGAGATCGACGAGCTTTTCTGATTTCTGTGGTGTATGGCAAGCGACAGCTCAACGCAGGAAGAGGAACGCTCTTGATACCATATTGGTGGAAGGTTGTAGGTGAAACGATGCCCCTGATGGGGGGCTCGGTTACATGTTATATAGCAAGGGAAAAGCCCCCATGCGGTGGCATTTACATGGGGATATGAAGAGGGAGGAGTACTACTCCATGCCTGTTCATATAACACGTAGTGGAATACAAAGAGGAGCACTACCGAAGTAGTGGGATACAATAAGTCTAACAAATACTTCATGTGCTACCTTTAAACTATTCAAAACTTTATTACTCCTTATTTGTGTCAATGTTTTATAGCTCATGAGGAAGTATGTGGTGTTTTATCTTTCAATCTTGTCATTTACTTCTGACAGACTTTCAACCAATGGACTAGTGGCATATACATCCGCTTATCCAATAATTTGCAAAAAGAGCTGGCAACGGGGTGCCCAGCCCCAATTAATTACAACTTTCATTAATAATTCTCTTCACATGTTTTGCCCTGATTTATCAGTAAGCAACTTAAATTGCAAATAGACACTCCTCCATGGTATGTGAATGTTGGAAGGCACCCGAGGATTCGGTTAGCCATGGCTTGTGTAAGCAAAGGTTGGGAGGAGTGTCAACTATAAAAAAAGAAACTAAAATACATGTGTAAACAAAAGAGAAGAGGGATGATCTACCTTGCTGGTAGAGATAACGTCCTTCATGGGAGCCGCTCTTGAAAGTCTGGTTGACAAGGGGGTTAGAGTGCCCACTACCATTCGTTGACAACAACAAACACCTCTCAAATACTTATTTTGTGCTCTCTATATGCTTTCGAAAACTTAAAAAGCTCTAGCACATGATTGAATCCCTGCTTCCCTCTGCGAAGGGCCTATCTTTTACTTTATTGTTGAGTCAGTTTACCTACTCCTTTCTATCTTAGAAGCAAACACTTGTGTCAACTTTGTGTGCATTGATTCTTACATGTTTACTTATTGCACTTGTTATATTGCTTTATGTTGACAACTATCCATGAGATATACATGTTACAAGTTGAAAGCAATTGCTGAAACTTTATCATCCTTTGTGTTGCTTCAATGCCTTTTACTTTGAATCTATTGCTTTATGAGTTACCTCTTATGCAAAACTTTTTGATGCTTGTCTTGAAAGTACTATTCATGAAAAGTTTTTTGCTTATATGATTCATTGTTTACTCTTTATCTATTTGTTAGCAAACTATAGACCATTGCTTTGAGTCACTTCATTCATGACATGAGCCTAGCAATATTATGATCAAGATTGTGTGAAAGCATGTCTCCTCAGAAATTATTTGTTGTTATCGTTTTACCTACTCGAGGGCGAGTAGAACTAAGCTTGGGGATGCTTGATACGTCTCCAACGTATCCATAATTTCTGATGTTCCATGCTTATATTATACCAATTGCTACATGTTTTATATACACTTCATATCACTTTTATGCATTTTCTGGGACTAACCTATTAACAAGATGCCGAAGTGACAGTTCCCTGTTTTCTGCTGTTTTTGGTTCCAGAAAAGTACTTCTGCGAATATTCTCGGAATTGCACGAAACAAAAGGCCACGTCCCTATTTTTCCGACACGTACACGAAGTCCGAAGCAGAGACGAAGAAGAGCTAGGAGGTGGCCAAACCACATGGCGGCGCGGCAGAAGGTGGGGCCGCGCCAGCCTATGGGTTGGGCCCCTCGGGGCTCCACCGACGTCGCCCCTTCGCCTATATATTGCCCTAGACGCGAAAACCCTAAAATACGAAGTCATATTTCCAGAAGAGTTCCGCAGCGCCGCCGCCATCGACGACAAGTTTCGGGGGACAGAAGTCTCTGTTCCGGCACGCCGCCGGGACGGGGAATTGCCCCCGGAGCCATCTCCATCAACTCCATCGCCATCTTCATCGCCGCTGCTGACTCCCATGATGAGGAGGGAGTAGTTCTCCCCCGAGGCTGAGGGCTCTACCGGTAGCTATGTGGTTTATCTCTCTCTCCCATGGTGTGATTTTTATGTGATCGTGTGTATTGCTAGTATCGCTGAATACATTAATAATGTTTATGCTACTCAAGTGATTTTGTCTAGTTTCTGGAGTCATTGTGACAACACGGTATCAAGGTGACAGTGTGGGTACTTGTGTGACTCTATGAATAATTTAGACATTTATCATGGCTTATTCTTGGGAATTGTGGTGTTTGTTTATTCAGACTTTGAGGTGTGCTCTTGCAGCCCTACGCATAGTACTCTTGCTTCATCAAGAAGGAGAATAATCCCGAGCAGTATTTACTTGTGTTCAGTTGTGCTAATCTAGTTGAATATGTAGATGTTACTCTTTATCTATTATGCACTCTATAGGTTACTTTAATATGAACTCCGGTACTCTCCACGGTGTAACGGTGACAGTGTGTGCACCGTGTGTGACTCCTTTATGACGTTGTGCCGCTTGTTTACTCCGGCTTGAGGTGTGCTTTTGTAGCCCTACACAATGAATGGTGTTTGTTATCCAACAAGAGAGTGTTTAAGAGTAGCATTTACTTATTCAATTATGAGATCATTGTTGAGAGTGTCCACTAGTGAAAGTATGATCCCTAGGCCTTGTTTCTAAGCATTGAAACACCGTTTACAACAAGTTCTGCTACATGTTTGCTTGCTGCCATCTTTATTTCAGATTGCAGTTACTACTTATAATCATCCATATTACTTGTATTTCACTATCTCTTCGCCGAACTAGTGCACCTATACATCTGACAAGTGTATTGGGTGTGTTGGGGACACAAGAGACTTCTTGTATCTTAATTGCAGGGTTGCTTGAGAGGGATATCTTTGACCTCTACCTCCCTGAGTTCGATAAACCTTGGGTGATTCACTTAAGGGAAACTTGCTGCTGTTCTACAAACCTCTGCTCTTGGAGGCCCAACACTGTCTACAAGAATAGAAGCGTGCGTAGACATCAATACTGCTGATCCAACAGCTCACAATCCCTCAAAAGAAACACACCCCTGATCCAACGTCTCACAAGCGCTTGAAAGAAACACACGATCCGTGTGCTTCTTTTGTCCCGGTTGGTACACCAACCGGGACTAAAGTCGGCCTTTGCGGTCATGACTCGTGTTGGACGCGTATGCAGGGAATCCGAATGCTTTGTATATCAAATGAGTGTCGAACATGCTCGAGAGGGGGGTTTATATAGGGTCATGTGGCTGATCCAACACTGGTTTTGCCCTCAAAAGAAACACACCCCCTGATCCAACGGCTCACAAGTTCTTCAAAGAAACACACCCCTGATCCAACGGCTCACAAGCGCTTGAAAAAACACACGATCCGTGTGCTTCAAATAGATATATATTAAAGAAAAAGAAACTAGAGAAAAAAACAAAATAGAATACAAATAGATATAAAAAACAGAAAGCATAAGAAAGAAAAAAAACTAGAGAAAAAATAAATCAAAAGCCCATTAGTACCGGTTGTTAACAACTGGTGTATTGTCGTCGACGGGTAAACCACGAGGATGTTGTTAACGATGTTTCTAAAATAAATAGATAATTATTATAAATTTTAAGACAATTAAATTACATAGATATAAAATAAAAAGAAACTAGAGGAAAAAACAAAACAGAAACCAAATAGAAAAAACAAAACAGAAACCAAATAGAAAAAACAGAAAATAAAAAACAAATAAAAGGCCCATTAGTACCGGTTCTATAAACCAACCGGTACTAAAGGGTTGGGCTTCGCGCGCGAAAATTTGCGCGGCCCAAAATTGACCTTTAGTACCGGTTGTTCTTTACAACCGGTAGAGTGCGGTTAAGTGAGGGGATCGACGATCGATCCCCCAAATTCGACTAAGTTTTCCTCGCCGACGCCTCGTTCTTCCTCCGGCGAAGCCCTGCTCCGGCTCCGGCCTCCGTCGCGTGCCCCCCCGCCGTCGCGTGCCTCCGCAGCGCCCCCCGCCGTCGCGTGCCGCTGCTCCGCCGCCCCCGTGCGTCCGTCGAAGCGCTAACTCCACGCCGTCGACGCCGCGCGCGCACTCCGGCCGCCGCGCCCCCGACGACGCCGCGCCCTCTCCGCCACGCCCCCGTCGACGCCGCGCGACCTCCGCCGCGTGCTCCACAGGTGCCCCTGCTCCGGCCTCCACACGTACGATCGAATGTAAGTTTTTTTTTTCAGTACTGTTCTTTTTTTAGTAGTGTTCATTTTTAATAAATATGTGAAAAATCTACTAAATATGTGAATTCTAGTAAAATTCTTTTTTTTAGTAGTGTTCTTTTTTAGTACGATCAAAGATAAATTTTGCTAAGTTTGAATTCTAGTAATTAAATATGTGAAAAATTATTCTAGTAAATAAGTAAAAATGTGCATTGTCATTTTTTTTATTCTAGTAAATATGTGAATTTTGCTAAGTTTGAAAATTCTAGTAGCAAAGTTTCAAAATTTTAGCTAAGTTTGAAAATTTAGCTAAGTCATTTTAGTTGCAATATTGTTATTTTAGTAGCAAAGTTATTTTATTAGTGTATAGTTGCAATATTGTCAAAATTTTGGTTGTTATTTTTGAAAATTTGAAAATGTAGCGAATTTAGCAAAGTTAGAAAATTATTGTATAAGATATTTATGAAAGCAATGTTATTTTTAGATGCAATATTATTGTGTATAAGAATATTAAAGTTGTTTGCTATGAATTACAAATTTGCAGTGACATTGAGCTATGGAGGACGATGCCCCCATCATCGACGCCCCGGCCTTCATCCGAGACTTGGAGAAAGAAGAACGCTTTCAAGCAATTATATTTGATAAGACCCTTGGACCCAATTCCGATGGAGAAGAGACCGACAAAGAAGACGGCGAAGATTTCAGCGTGAAATGTTTGAACGACTCCGGTGAGGGACTTGAGTTACAAAACTTCAGAGACGACGACGAAGAAGAAGTGCCGTTAGAAAACTCCGTAGAGAACTCCGGCAAGGTATATATTAAGTCTTGTTGATCACTAGCTAGATGCATTAATTGATTTATATGCGCACTTATTAACGAAACATTTTTCTTTCAGCCCTCTGGATCTACGTCAATCCGTAAACGAGGCCCGGCACAAGGGTTAAAGCTGCCGGATGGTGCAAAGTTGTCGATCGACGAAGTTAGCATAAAAGGCAAACCGGAGAAACCCGATGGAATCTCCACTAAATATATAGCTCAATGCGGATTTCTTGTAAGGGACATGGTCCCGATCACCGTTGCAGAATGGAATGAGCCGAAGAAAAAAAACATTGGCGCAAAATATGTGTAATTAGTCGCCCCAAAAATTCTCTGTAACGCCCCAAAAATGGATGAGTGAAAGGAGCTCAATGTTTTTCTGACTTCCCCAAAATTGGGGCGTTACAGATAATTGGCGTTAATATATTCTTGTAATTAGGGTAGGGTGCACCATTATCGTTAATTGTTTCCTTTCCATTTTAATACTGAAATTGGTCGCCAATTTTTCTAAAGGCTGCTATTGATGTAACATCATTACTCACTATTAGAATAATATTACATCAAGACACCAGTGCATGTATTATAAATGTAGAGGCCGCTGAATCTTCAAGATAACTCGCAAGAGTATATGTTCCTAGGAGAAACAAATGTCGGTCCCAGTATAGAAAAATGGGAATTTGTTTTTAACATATTAATGTGTATGTTCTACGATTACATGTAAAATTTAATGGACATGGGATAAGTTTGTGGCATGTGAAAAATGGTGACACAAATGTTATTTAGTGCGCTGGGTTACTTTTCAAAATTTTATAGCCGGACACATGTCCTTTGGTCATGAAACATTTCGTATGCTGTGTCATGAAATTTGTATAGTGAAAAAAAATACCGCAACACTTGAACCAACCTCTGATCCATAATATAATAAGTGTCGCAATTTTAAACCAACTCCCGTTCAAAACTGCAACACTTATATTGTATCGTAGCGAGTAATAAATTTATTGTTTACCCTAAAAGCATATGTTTGGGACATGCAAAATATGACCAATTTATGTGGATTTGTGTGTTTGCCAAAATTTATATTGACCATTTATTTTACACGCAGCGCTCCATATGTTCTTACATATCGCATATCTGATTTTTCTTTTTTGGAGACTCTTGGTCCCACCTAGTTCCATTTCTTAACAATTTTCCGTTTGATGCACATGCATGCTCTTTTGGTAGGCATGAAAAAGAGTTTAACGGAAGTTAGTTATATTTAATTATTTTCTCGGAATTTGCAAGCTATGCTAAAAAAATCATGCCTAAGCTAGCTTTCTCGTATTTTAAATTCCCCATGTAAATCAAATCTCACTCAATGGTGTTACGATCTGTTCATGCCAGTTTGATGCGCATGCATGCTCTTTTGGTATAAAAGGCATGAAAAAGAGTTTAACGGAAGTTATTTATATTTAATTATTTTCTCTAAATTTGGAAGCTATGCTACAAAAATCATGCCTAAGCTATCTTTCTCATATTTAAAAATCCCCATGTAAATCAAATCTCACTCAATGGTGTTACGATCTGTTCATGCGCATGAGATCAATAGCTGTAGGGGAAAAACACGTACTACATAGTACCTAAGTTGGTTCCGTGTTACAGGTAAAAAGAAGGGGGGGAGGGAAATCTGATGATGTCGTCCATGACGTCATCAATTGAAACTCAACTGGATTGTTCAGAGAAAAACGGTGGACTTTTATATCGTGTTGGATAGGTACGTGACCAGTTCTATAATTGAGCTTGCTGATCACACGTATCACTAGAGAAAGGGAAGGGATAAGAATGAGCCCCCACCTCGATGAATTGAGTTTGCTGATCGTATCACTAGATAATTTACATGCGTATTTGACCAAATGGAAGGATGACATGAATAAACGGTCCGAGTGGTCCATGTGGCTGAATTTTTGTACTATGTGAGGAATAGTTTCTTCAGGATGATCAAACGTGGCTGAATTTTCGTACAATGTGGCTGATTTTTCGTACTATTTGACCAAATCGAAGGATGATCACAGTTAGAGGAATAAGCGAAGTTGAGTCTTAATAACTTAAATACTATGTGGCTGACTTTTCGTACACAATAATTTTCACTTGCATTATGTTCACATGTGTACGAGAGGAAAAAAAATTAACCGGCCCTGGCAACGAACGGTCATTCTACTAGTTACAACTAATTGTCAAGTGATGCTGATTTTTGTTGACTTATTCTCCTACTAGTTATCCTCTAATTTCTCAAGTATCCTCTGGTGGATATTTTTATTTTTTGTGAACCTCGATGAATCGAGTTTGCTGATCACACTAATTACTAGATATTTTACGTGCATATTTGACCAAATCGAAGGATGACACGGAAAAATCGATCCGAGTGGTCCATCACTAACTATATTAAGGAGCACCGATTCCTCGCGCTCTCAGCGCTCGCGACACTGTAGCGTCGCACTGTAGCGTGTACAGGGCGCGCTACAGTTCGGAGCTGAGAATTTTTTTTATTTTTTTACCAAAACAGCCCCTGATAATATGTACAACAGTGCGTGCTACATTTTTTTTTTGACAAAACAGCCCATTTCCATTATAATATGTAAACGAAGTATATGCGCGTCGACGAGTAGGTTCTATTCCCGTAATCGGTTTCGAGTTTGGTCGAGTCTAACTCCTTAATTTCGGATCCAGATTCGCACGAACATTTGACAAATTGTGTCCAATTCGTCGCACTCAGCCATTCGTTTGAATTTTCCTTTCACGAGTAGATGTATAACACCCTTCCGTAATCGGTTTCGAGTTTGGTCGAGTCTAGCTCCTTAATTTCGAATCCAGATTCGCACGAATATTTGACAAATTTTCCAATTCGTCGCACTCAGCCATCCGTTTGAATTTTTCTTTCACGAGTAGATGTATAACACCCTTCCAAACAACTTTCGTGTTTTAACCTTCTTATTTTGACGGACATATACCCATTTCTCTCTAATCTTCAGATTCGTTGTATTTTAGGCTGTGCAAAAAAGACAAATTCTGACAGATTCCAAAATTTTTAATTCTGGGTATTTGGATCCAGATACATATACCAAAGCGAACCGCTTCAGCACTCCCTCAACGCGCCCCCGTCAACTCTACCACCTTAATTTTGGATCCCAATTCGCAAAAACATTTGACACATTTCGTCAAATTCGTCGCACTCAGACATCCGCTTGAATTTTCCTTTCACGAGTAGATGTATACCACCCTTCCAAACGGTGCGCGCCGCTTTCTTGCATTAAAGTCCTCGCACTTTACAAAAAATGTGACTTGGTCCTCCGGACGCCGCTTGCTTGCAGTAAAGTCCTCGCACTTTTCAAAAAATGTGACTCGGTCCTACGGACGCCGCATACTTGCAGTAAAGTCGTCGCACTTTCCAAAAAAAAATGTAACTCGGTCCTCCGGCCTCCGCTTTCTTGCAACAAAGTCCTCGCACTTTCCAAAAAATGTACCTCGGTCCTACGGACTCCTCTTTCTTGCAGTACAGTCCTCGCACTTTCCAAAAAATGTAACTCGGTCCTCCAGAATAAAACATTTTTGTATAAGAGTCTTTTGTTTAAACAATTTCCAGAAAATGATAATCAACAACTTTAAGTCTGTCCATCAGAAAAATATGAATAATATATCAAAATGCTCAGAACGATAAATGCTAACTATTTATGACAAAATACAAACATATTTGAACATTTCAATTTGGTAAATACTTGGAGATAATATAAACGCATTTTCTCTAATTATGAAGTTAAATTAAATAAATGCATCACTTGCAATTAGTCTCTCGGACGGAGCCGCCACCAGCGCCGACGCGGACCGCCGCCGTTGCAAGCCTCTCCCGACGAATAGAAGGCGGCCACTTATTCCAATCGTTCCCACAAATTTCATAAAAATGTCCAAATTATGAACTATCACAAAATAAATAAATATTTTAAACGGGAAGATTCATCTCAGTGGTCCTGCTCCAAACAAAATGTTCGGACTTTCCAACATTCTCCCACTCAAACGCAAGCAAACACGTTTATTCAGAAATTAAACATGCATTTCGTACCTAACGACAAAATTAATATTTCGAGCTGCCGTCTTTTTATTCGCCTCTACACGCATGCTGAAATCAGCCAAAATTCCATAAAGTCTGCATCTTGATCAACAAAAACAGCGATACAGTACATACTTACATGACTTGATTTTAATTCTAAAATTCCTCTTAAAGGGCGCGGCGTGCCATCGCGCCAAATTCCACTAGTTATTTTCTAGACACAAGTTACTCTCAAGACGGAGGTCACTCCCCTGTTTCCTCGCAAGCATGCTTTTGGCCATATGGAAAACTGCCAATCGATGGGGATTACATATGTATGATCCCTGTGTTGACCGCATTTTAAAATTCCGATGCAGCGAGCTACTCCCTCCGTTCCATTTTAATTGACTTACATATATCGGAAAAACCCTGCAGGTGCAGGTGCAGGTGCAGCAAGCAACCTGCAGGTGTTCTTGTTTTATTATTGGGATACGAAGAGGAGAGGGCGATGAATAATGATCTTGTGATCTGAGCATGATACCCCGCACACTAGCCTAGGACAAAGATTAACAAACTAAGAGCAACCGTGAACTCAAGCTAATTAACGATAAAGTGTAGTGTATTATATACTACTGGCCTCTGGACGCGGAAGATTCCACACTGGCAAGAGAAGCGACGCTAGGCACATGTGCAAGCCCTGCATCTCCGCATTGAGCGTATCATCTGCTGCTTTGAATCGCTGGTTCCAACTATAAACTGTTGTTAATTACTACTACTGCTGTGAGGCACTACAGGCTTAATAAAGTTCTCCTGTAGCAGTAAACCTAATTACTTAGAAGAATTTATACTTCCGTTTCTCAGTGAAGACAGCAGAGGCCGTTCTAAAATCTAAACGCACCACCAGTTTCGTCTGCGTTTAATTCTTTTCTCTTTGTATCCCTATCTCTTACCTGCCTTCAGAAAGTCGATTCAGAGACGACACTACTACTACACTTTATTCAGTTTACAACGATGGCGGCTATATGAAACATACGGAAACGAGAAACTGACGACTCCAATCAAGCACTAAACGAACTAATGCATCTTAAACTCATCAAGTTGTTAGATAGTATATCTTCTCACGTAGGGCCAGGCTAAAAGCGACGGCGACGAACCGTGGAATGATCGAGGTTCAGGCCTCCGGTCCAAGCAACTTCGTTGTCAGGGCTCGGGATAATCTTTGCTAACTTGACATTTAGTACGAGCAAAACACACGTTGACCTCACTCTTGACAGGTAAAAAGGCTGTAAACTGTAAACCACTTCAGCAGACAGACTCTCTCGCTGTCTCGCACGTGTGCTGCTGTCAAAATTGACTGCAAAGAGAGGCATGTGAGAAGGATAACTACTCCATAGAGTAGCATAAACTTGGCAGCAGTTGGTCAAACGAAGAAGATTACAGGCTAAATGAGATCGATCTTACATGCTGTTGCCAAGTTGGTCGCCTAGCTAGTATATATATAGAGGCATAGCATTTTCACGATGATCAGTCATCTGCCTTGCTTCCATGGCTAGTGACGCAGCAACCCATGGCACATCTGCTCAAGCATTATTTCTTCTATTCCTCGTCCCACTCGTTCTACTGCTCGTCGGTGGGAAAAGATGGAGCCGAAGAAGAAGCAACCAGGGGCCACACCTGCGGCTCCCTCCTTCCCCTCCGGGCAAGCTTCCGGTGATCGGGCACCTTCACCTCGTCGGGGCCCTCCCACACGTCTCCTTCCGCGACCTCGCCCGGAAAGCACGGCCAGGACGTCATGCTCCTCCGCCTCGGCGCGGTGAACACGGTGGTCGTGTCCTCGCCGCGGGCCGCCGAGGCCGTCCTGCGCACACACGACCATGTGCTTGCGTCCAGGCCGCGCTCCGCCGTCGGTGATATCATCTTATACCGGTCTTCGGACATCGCCTTCGCGCCCTTGGGCGAACACTGGAGGCAGGCCAGGAAGGTGGTCACGACCCACATGCTCAGCGCCAAGAAGGTGCACTCGTTCCGCAAGTGCCGTGAGGAGGAAGTGTGCATAGCCGTGGCCAAGATCCGTGAAGCGGTGGCAGCGGCACCTTCTGCTGGCACGGCGACCGCCACGGCGGTGGACATGACAGAGCACTTTGCCTCGTACATGAACGAAGTCGTGTGCCGGGCGGTGCTCGGGAGTCACCACCGCAACAATGGCAGAAACAAGCTGCTCAAAGAGCTGATGGACATCAACATATCGCTCTTGGGAGCGTTCAACGTGGAGGACTACTTCCCAATCTTGGCAACGTCGGAGGTGTTCACCGGGGCGGTGCTATGCCCCAGTGCTAAAAGGGTTCGGAAGAGGTGGGACGAGCTTTTGGACAAGATCATCGACGAGCACGGGCGCCACCGCGAGCAGGAGGACGATGCCAGTGCAGACTTCATACACGTCTTGCTCTCTCTGCAGGAGCAGTACGGCCTGACCACAGATAACGTCAAGGCGATCTTGCTGGTAAGTACAAGTACTTTATTAGCAGCGATACTTGAAACAAAAGGACTAATTAATCGATTTAACTTTGGATAAAAATTGCAACACTTTTTGACATGGTAATTGACAGGATATGTTCGGGGCGGGCATAGAAACTACATATTCGATGCTAGAATTCACGATGGCTGAGCTGATGAATAACCGACACGTCATGGTCAAACTGCAAGCCGAGGTGAGGAGGAGGAGGCCTGCACCGGCGCCCGCCGTAGGCAAGGACGGCGAAGAAGTACAACAAGACATGGTCAAGGAAGAGGAGCTCGGTGACATGGCCTACCTAAGGGCCACCATAAAGGAGACACTAAGGTTGCACCCGCCTACACCGCTGCTCGTCCCTCACCTCTCGATCGCCGAATGTGAGATCGAGGGATACACGATCCCTGCCGGGACACGGCTCATGGTCAATGCGTGGGCTCTTGCAAGAGACCCCTTGTCCTGGAAAGAGCCGGAGGAGTTCTTGCCAGAGAGGTTCCTTCCCGGAGGCAGTGCATCCGCCGTCGAAGGCAAGGGGAATGACTTTCAGTATGTGCCATTCGGATCCGGACGGAGGATCTGCCCTGGCATAAATTTTGCGAATACTGCAATGGAGATTATGCTAGCGAACCTCGTGTGCCATTTTGATTGGGAGCTGCCATCGGAGATGAAGGAGGTTGACATGAAGGAAGTGTTCGGCTTGTCGAACCGCCGTAAGGAGAAGCTCCTCCTTGTTCCAGCACCAAGATCCCTCCACAAGGACATATAGTCAGACGTCCTACATGTAGGACGAGCTACGATATGACTTTTCGGCTGGATGGTCACTATATACCTTCCATTAGTGGCGTTTTCAAAATATAATTGTTGAAAATAAATTTTAATTTCTTAATATTATGTGTCGATCTTTTCTAAAATACGTGAGTGTGCATTTTATGTTTACATGTAATAAATGTATGATGAAAAAAATAACACGGACATTCAACTGGTTAAGGCCAACTCCAACGGGCCACCCCAAATCGGACACCCAACGTGTCCATTTTGTCCGTTTGGGACGGTCTGCGGACAGACTTTTGCAGCGTGTCCATTTGGGGTGGGGGGCAAACCCAATGGCCCACAAAAAAAACGTAAACGAAATTAAAATAAAAAACAAACATTTTTTTCACAACATCTATCTAAATAAAATGACAAGGTTAGTGATAGAAATTAGCATAACATAGAATAGGAATTTGTTGAAATACCAAATAAAATGACAAATTCAGTTTCATAACAGTCAAACAGGTTGGATACGGCCATGATTCCATCTAAAATGGTGGCTGTCAAACGACTTCTTAAAAGAATCTTTTGACAATCTTAGTATTAGTATGGTTGACAGTTACTTGACAAGGCCAAAAACGTCATGATGCAATGCAAGTGGTAACTCCCCGCTTGCTGCAGCCTGCAGGCACAGTTAGTAGTGTGGTGGTGGGCCCATCAGTCGATCACCCGTGGGCCGTGGCTATACCTAGCCATACCTCGGGCCGGGCCGAGGAAAGCCCGATGTGGAAAACTCAGGCCTAAGTCGGCCTGTCCCGGCCAAATAGTCCGAAAGCCCGCCAGGCCCGGCCTTCTGCCAAAAATCTAAAGCTCAGGCCCAGTCCATCGTAGCCGTCGGGCCTAGATTTGAGGCCCAGGCCCGTCATTTTCGCGCCGGGCTTCAGGCCGGGCCTCGGGCTGGGCTTCCCATGGCCAGGTATAGCCGTGGCCCTGTGACCAGTCGCTTCACTCTAGCTAGTATGCGCCGGTTACCTCTTGCTAGGGCGCAACATGCTACCATACCCGGCCGCCACGTACGTACGCGCGGGTACCAAACAAAGGACGCGCGCGAGAAAGGTACGAGTGGGGTGCATAGAAATGGCAGGGACGCGGCTCCATATTCAGGCAAGGATCCATCTCCAAATCATGGTCACATGACGTTCGCTCCAGCGATGGACTCCACCTCCATGCTACATGACATATTGCTGACACTATCCAGCATCACGGTGTAAAATTTCCTTTACTTAATTATGTGTGCCTGATTCCGGTGCGCGTACTCTTTTACATAAGCGGTGCGTGTACTTGTGACGGCTTTTCTCGTTCGAGATTACCTCGATGCACGGGTGTCGATCCTGCTAATTAGGCTCTCAGCTGAAAAAGTGGGTTTTTTTTCTCCCAGGGAGCTTCGCGATGTGTCATTGCTGTGCGCACTTACGTGGAGGCTAGCTCGAGATTTATGAGGATGAAGATCAAAGTCTATGTTTATCTGTTTTGCTATCCTGGTGTCGATCGGATCGGCTCTGTGTGGTGGTCTTGTTTGATTCACGTCATTCCGCAGGTTGATTTCCATGTACAGCCTATCTGATTCATGAGGTATAACTAAATATTTTTTTACTAACAAATAGTTTCAAAACCCTTTTTTTTTAGAATTTGGGCTGGGGTACTCACTTGATCTCTGTATCTTATCTCACGTGTAGGGAGGTTTTTTTTTTTTACTTTTCTTTTTGAGAATACGGGTCGTTCATTTTGACTGCATCAGTACAGTACGTATTAGCCTGGTCACATAACTCAAGGCCTGGATGGCCCGGTGGCAGCCCAAATTAATTTTCGACCCAGGTGAGAAAGGTACGTCCACTAAAAAAAGGTAAGAAAAGGTGCAACGCCGCTCATCGATAGCAAGAAACGATGAATATGTGCATTCTCCGTGTGAGTGCCACAAACCAGATATAGACTCTATGCTTAGATTGTACGCAGATATACCTTTGTTCAAGGTGTTGGCTCGACTTCTACTCACAATGGCTAAAGCTACATTGAATCAATCAATGATTTAAATTCATTGATTCGTAAGCTCCATGGGTTCGAGTACCCGTTGGTCAAAGGAAAAAAAAACTCTTAGACCGGAGCTATTTTAGGAAATAAAAAATCCATATACAAATAGAACTGCTATTATGAAGAAAAAAAAAGGACAAGCAAAAGGTCGATCCTGCTTTCGACATCCCTGAGGAGTCCGCGAAGGACCCCATTTTCCGCGACTTTTCGACTGACCTCAGTATGAGACACTTTTAAATTTTATAACCTCAAAAAAAATGATAACCACTCGTGTAACCTGGTAATTAGAACCAACATTTTCTTGAGAGAAAAACACAAATTTAGTACATTAACTTGTTGAGAACGAGCGGTTTGGTCACGAAGTTGCAAAACACAAAAAGCAAATTGCCAAAGTTGTGCCGATTGGGCAACATTAAATTATAAATCTTCAGGCTCCGGACTTCTGAGAGAAATTGGTGGGGAGAAACTTCTCTCAGAAGCCGCTGGAGAAGCCCAAAGGAAGTGTGCAAAAATCTTCTCCTCTGCCTCTGATCCTATCCAACCAATGCTCCGCCCGCCTCGAACCAGCCGTCACAGTGCCCAAAAGAAGGTTGGGAATTACCCGTCAGCATGTGACTGTGTAATTATTTTTGTTTGTATAAAGGTACAAGGGTGTATAAGGAGTTAAGGACAGTATATTGTCTTGTAATAGAAAAAATGGCATATATAAATGTATGAAAACGTTGCAGTGTCATATTTTGAACTATGGTTTTTGCAATGGCACTTTCCCAACTCTTGAAAGTTGGAGTGGTACGGATCGGTTAAATCCTAGTGGCGCTGTTATACATGATATTTTCTACATAAATGCCTACAATTGTTGCACAAATGAGGACCTCTCAGAATTCGGCAGATTAGTCCCCCACCTCTCTTGCACTAAACTGAAACCGCACTGCTGAGATACTCTAAGCAGATCGCCCATATCCAATTGCTGAGTGCAGCAACGTAAAGCAGAGCCAGATGCAGGACCCGAAAGCCACTGGCAAGGGAAATGTGGCCAACATGGCAAGTTGATCGTTGGGGCATTTATTCGACTGCAACCCTGAAATGGTCAGTCGAGGAGCTGCTATGCCCGAACTCTGGTCGAGTCTTGAAGAATTCCGTCATAGTGAAGTTCCGGTATCTTGCCGGCTTTTCTGGTGTGACGAGCTCCGGGAGAGTCCCAAGCAATCGGGAGTCTCCGCAGTTGGCGGGATTGAAGAAGGTGGCAATAGAGACCCTGGCATCTAGACTTGACTTGATCCTCACCCTGTGCTCGACGCTCTTGTACTCATCGTTCGAAACTAGCTGTAAATTATGGCGGAAGAAGATCAATTGCAGCAGCTAGTTGGTTTCAATCTTTTCTTTTTCATTCGGAAGTATAACTATGAACACCAACTAGATTCTAAACATCATATTAGTTGACTTTTTAGTTTTGATGCAGAGTTGAAAAGATGACCACTGAAATGCATGGAAAGCCTACCTTGAGCACGTCCCCGATGTTGACCAGAAGACACTACACCACGGCATACATTTTGGGGCATTTTGGTTAAGGCATTTTTCAAAATGCCTCAAAAGATTTCAATTAGGGGCACTTTACCAAAATGCTTCAATAGGTATTACCTATTGGGGCACTTTACCAAATTGCCTCTAAATGCCATATCTATTGAGGCAGTTTGGCAAAGTGCCACAAAAAGTCATGAGCTATTGGGGCACTTTACCAAATTGCCTCTAAATGTCATATCTATTGAGGCATTTTGGCAAAGTGCCACAAAAAGTCATGAGCTATTGGGGCAAATTGCCTCTCTCCCCAATCCCCTCCCGTGCTTTTTGTGGGGACCCCAGACCGGCAGTCTGAGACCTCCAGTATGCATACATTCACGATCCCACGATCAGTCAGTCGTGAACAACATACTTAAGTTGGCATTGCAGATACATCATCCATTACATAACGAATACACGTTTCGCAAAATCTGGTCACATGACCCAGTCTTAAACAACCGCCACGCAGGGCAGAAAACACATATAGCAGCGGAAAACTTCAAACACAAACGTGGCAAAGCCCAAGTCATGCCTTGACTACCTACAGGCAGCTGACTGGGAAGACGGCCTAGTTCGCAAAGACGTCGACGAACTCTCAATCTTCCGCATACTCCTCATCCTCGACGTAGGTCTTCTAGTTGAGAATCTGGACATTGGAATATCCAGGGACACAGCCATGAGTACAATTATGTACTCGCAAGACATCCCGAATGAAGCTTATAAGATGCAATCATGCTTATATGGTGGAATAGGTAGGCTATAATTAGGGTTTACTACCCATGATGGATGAAAGATTCATCATGGTTGATTAACATCTCTATATCTTTATTGAAAAAGATACTTCAAAAATACCATAGTTTCTCTCAGGGCATTGCATACCCGAGAGATTTTGACAAAGGTGGTTTTAAGAGAAGAAAGATTTTTTTGCAGAACTTCTTGTAAAACAACTTTCGGTATTCCAACATCCGTACCTCCCAGGTACAAAGTTCAAATTCCAGTACCTCCCAGGTACCAAGTTCCTCTTCCAGTACCTCTCAGGTACAACCCCTTTTTCCAAATACCTCCTTTTGTAAACGTTGACACAATGCTAGACGACATTGACCATTCAGCTGTCCATGACCGCGGACGCGGCTATTCGAATAGTTTTGACTCTGCAGAGTTTGTACACTTTCACCACACCATCCGGTACATCTGCCGTGAACACCACGGACTGCCCGCGACAGTATGCGAATCATCAGATAACCGATCATAACTTCCACTATGTCTATGCTAGTATGCGATTACCTCTTCAGTGGGTTTGTTCTCCCCGGCACCGAGTGAGCTAGCCGTATCGATCCGGTTGCCCCTAGACATCACACCGCCATGGCAGGAGACCCACTGTTGCTTGCCGGTGGCACTCGCAGTCCACACTTTGTATGCCCATATCCAGCATTCGGTTCCGGGGACTTTAACCCCTTCTAGCCAATTGAGGTAAAGTCTCACACTAACACAAACAAGCTTCCATTAAGCCCGTGCCCATTTTGAGTGATGTGGTTGTACGGTAGGGCTGTCAGGCACAAGACTAGTCTATGTGTCGTTTTCGAAAAACATTTCCAAACCATCTTCTTCACAATCCTCCCGTGGACAAGGTCCCACCTTTCCCGGGTTTTTCTTTTAAAACCTTTGTTTTCCGAAAACACACTTTTAGGGGTGTCCAATTAGGGACTTCAAAATTATTAACTTGTGGTGGTAAATATTCCATATGGTGGCTAAGGGCTTGGTAACACCAAGTTGTAACTAATGGCAATGTAATAATTTATAATAACACTAGTAGTAATGGCCATATCAAAAATAGTTTTGTTTTTCCAAGTTTTTGTAAAACTTCAGAAGTAAATCATGCATGATATAATGATAAGCATAGTAGCAAGCATTTGGGAGCTTGCCTTGGTACTGGTCAAAGTCTTGTCCCTGAAATAAACAGGATTGACAATAGGCCTCCTCAGCAACAGCTTCTTCCTCGGGTTCTAGCGTCGCAAAAGAAAGTAACCACCAATCAGTACCAACTAGAGGTACATACTAACAACAAGCATCACATACAGCAAGCAAACATTATCACACAACAATCACCTACTTTTCAAAATAGAAATCTACCACACACTTCTAGTTGAAAAAGAAACTAATAGAGCTATGCTCTAGTTTTGAGAATCTTATTCTCAAACCAAAATGCAATGGGATCAGTGGGTGTTCCACTATCAAACCAAGGCATAAAGAGGTCAACTAGCCTCTGGTTACTTATAAAAATCACCTAAACACAAACTAGATAAAAAAAACTATCCATGCTAGTGAGTCACAAATATTCTTAAATACCATTCTAGCTATTCATGCTTGGCTAAAGGCTAAGTAATGTCCAAACAATGGTGACATGTTAACCAACCAGTAGCAACATGACTTGCTACTGATATTCAAACAACAATCTCTAAAATCATGCCACACAAATGATTTCATCCTCAAACAAATTCTAAAAACTAGGAAAAATCTAGGAAATTCATAATAGTGGTATCACTTCCAAATACCCATGCAACACCAAACTTTTCTAACATGCTATTTATATAATCTAACACACTCATACAGAGAATATCAAACCTACACATGATAGAATTCATAAAAAGAACACTAACACAATTTATAAAATTAAATAAAACTAAAAGCAATTAATTTCAGAAAAGCCTCAAAACTAGTTTTACACACCAAATTTAATCTACAGCTCAATAAATCACACAAAGCTAGGATTAGATACTCCTAAACATATACAAGCCAACACAATTGGATTCACATCAAAAATCATCACCAATAAAATTACAAAAATCCTAGAAGTGCTCTCTGGTCCATTACCAATATGGATGCCATTTTATCTAGGAAAATCATTTGCATGCAAAGGCCTCTTGCTAGGCTAGGTATCACTTAGGGCTTTCCAAAACAGTTGAGTTTGCATCAATAGCTATCATAGAAAAATAGTTATTGAATTTTTGGTGAAAAGCAGCAGTTCTGGCTCACATTTTTTTCTCCAAAACTATTTGCCCAAAAGTGGATCTACCACTTGGAGATGGTTACAAACATGCTAGTGTACTTCCATGATTTTTGGTTTGGGCAGATTTGATGTTTTCATATTTTAAATCGAATTAAACCTAGCAGCAAGTTTTCTGGTAAATAGGAAAAGAATAAAACACCCAGAAAAAAATGCCCAGCGGGCTGGATCCGGGTGGACCTGGGCCGTGGAGCGCAGTTCGCGGCCCAGCTTCGCGGACAGCGCGCGCGGGGAGGAAAAAAAACATGACCAGATCTGGGCCGTCGATCAGGAATCCAACGGCTGCTGTGCGTCTTCTCCGGGCGTGTCCAGAACGGGGCGACGGCGACGGTGACCGCGGCGGCACGGCGTGGCCGCGACGGCTCCGGCGAACCTGCGAGCAAACTACGATGTCTCAGAGGTAGCCCGCGAGGAGGGGGTTGCAGGGAGGCAAGAATGGCGGGAAATGGTGCACGAAATCACCCACGAGCTTGCTCGACATCCCGGCGGCCGAGGATGAAGAAGACGAAGATGATTCGCTCGATTCACGGCCTCCCGCGTCGATTCCCTGGACTAGGACAGAGAGGACGTCGAGGCGGTTCTTCTGGTGCACATGGATAAGGCCGGGGGAGCTCCAATCGCCGGCGATGCGCGACGGCAACGGCGAGCGGGTTCGGTGTTGTGGAGAAAAATGGAGAGGGAGAGAGTGGGGGAGATGGTGAGGGAGCAGAGGAGTGGCGTGGGCGTGCCTCTTATCTCCTCTGCAGCAAGGGGGAGGGGTCACGGCGTTGACACGGGCGGGGACACGGCGACGGCGGCGTGAGGTGCACGGCGGTGTGGCGTGCGGTGGTGGAGGTCAACGGAGTTTTTGCACAACGCCCCCTGGGCTCTTTTCCCTAATTACAACTAGGTCCTTTTCTATTTCTTTTAAAACCAGAACCATTTGGGGATTTAAATTGGGGCAGTTAAACCTTTTATAAAAATTTGGGAAACATTTGGTAGTCTCCCACATATATGTAGAAGCTACACAAAAATTGGTGTTTGCAAATAAAAATGTTTTGAACCATTTTGCTCTAAGGTTTTATATAATTCATTTTTTTTGAAAAATCAGTAATTAATACCTAAAGTAGCTGCAGTTTTAAAGGTCAAAAACTTTTCAAACATTTTCATCCAAGACATGTGCTTGAAGTACACAATGCCTAGTTTCAAAAACATATTTTAAACCATTTTTGAAAAATACCTAAGGCTAGGGAAACATGCTGAACATATGGTATCATAAGGTTTTTCTCTGATTTTTAAAACTCTTTGTTTTTCTGTTTTAACAATTAGTCACAAAAACATGCATGCATTTAATGGTTCCAAAACTCCAAAATTTAAAAAAAAGTGGATGGATTGGGAGTCCACACACCAAAGAACAAGTTTAAACCCAAAAACCACTAAATTGGATATTTTGGGCTTCATAAAATCATAATTTTAAAACATCTACCTGGGTAGGGTTTTAGGAAAAACCCTAATTGAAGAATTTTAGAAAAACTCACACAAAGCACTATGCATCTTTGAAATCTTGGATGCTCCCTTGCTAAATGATGTTGCCAAGTTAAAATCAAATCGATAAAAGGGTTTTTGGACAAAAATCTCTCAAGGCACCAAGTTGGAAATTGGAATTAAAACAAGAATTTCTTAAATGGACCTCGAGAGGAAACTAGGATGGTTTTATGAAAAATTCAAATTGGTTTGGTAAGAAATCACTCCTTGCATTGCAAAACACAAAATATTGTTTCTAAAAAAACATCACATGAAATAAAAGTTTTTGTTGGCTCAAAAATTTGGGTCCTACTACCACTTATACAGAGGCAAAATTTTGGGCTGTGACAGATCTTCCCCCCTTAAAATGAATCTCGTCCCC
The DNA here is from genome assembly GCA_947311845.1 of Poa pratensis. Classification (NCBI taxonomy): domain Eukaryota; kingdom Viridiplantae; phylum Streptophyta; class Magnoliopsida; order Poales; family Poaceae; genus Poa; species Poa pratensis. The sequence continues at coordinate 16,501,612 of CAMZMU010000047.1, forward strand.
GAGATTCGTGGGTGGGTACTAGGGAATTCGAGGGTATGGGTTTAGAGATACAAAATTTTTTTTACAAAATATTGTGCCACCAATAATTGGCTCACAGACACAGTGGGATTGGTTTGCCAAAAATTATATTTGCAAAGGGTTTAGGGAAAACGAGGGGTACTGTTTCGAATAAAAGGATAGAAGAACACGGGGGTGAGCTGCTTACTCACTGACATGGGGGACCGGGGTCCACCTGACAGTCTCGCCTCTCTTTCTTCTCTTCTTCTTTCTCGCTTTCTCTCCTTCCTCACATGCCTGGTTTCAGTGCGCGGAGCACTCATCGGTGGGGGTACTGCTGAGCGTGCTGCGCTGCAGCGGCCAGCACGGCTTTGGGGCTCAAAGATTCGATGATTTCGCGCCAAAGGGCGAGCACTGCTCGTGATTTCTTCACTTTCCCGCGCAAGACGGTGGCGAGGGGCGGCACTCGAGCTTGGGCTATAAATCGGAAACCTCCTAGGCTATTCTACTCCTCACATCCACCATGAGCTTCATTCACGCCTTCTTCAGAGCCTACTACGAGATGCTGGAGAGAGCGGGCTTCATTGAGCATGTCCTCATCGTCGTGTTCTTCGGGATCTCGTTGTCGGTGGTGACCGCTCTGCTGTATGCGGCGTTGGTCATTTTGATCCTTAGCTTATGCAGGTGGTGGTCTGACGCTGGTGGAGATGCTGCGGCAGTAGAGCTAGCTGCGCCGGAGGGGCTTGTTGCAGAGAGGAGCAAGCTGCAGTGGAGGTGCAAGCTGCACCGCCGGTGGCTGAGGTGGCTGTTCTTCCGGCTGGAGGTGAGCAGGCTGCTCGAGCTGTCCGTCGTCGTCGTGGGGCTCGTGACACTGCTTCGGGTGAAGCAGGCTCGTCTTCAGGCAGTGCCGTGGAGCGTGTGAGCGAGTAGGAATTTTCTGGAGTGTTTTGCATATGTACTGGGTTGTTGCAGTGTTCTTCGTTAGGGCCGAGTTTGTATCCTTTGTTTCCTGAAGTTTCTCTTCTGTAGTGACCTCCGGGTTGTATCAATCTTGCCTTCGCTGACGAGCTGGAGCAAGATTTGTATCGTTGAATCCTTCTTGGCTACCCTAACTCTGGTCTTGCAGCATTCACAGATTTGTAGAGGTACGAGCGTTTCAGAGAGGGAAACGGGCTACTGAGAAAATATCTCGCCAGAATTTAGCTGTGCGTGAGGCACATGGTTGATCCCAAAAGGGGAATCAATCTACACACGAGTTTTCCACAAACAACACAAATAACAAAGAACAGACAACACACCTTAAGACTTGTTTCCAAATCAACACCAATAACAAGAGGATCAAAGCACCAAATTTTAACAGAGGCTGATTCGACATCAACCCAACAGCTTACAACAACAAACACAACACCAACAACAAACAAGCAAACAACGTGCCGCTTCTACTAACCCACGAGCGCAGATCAAGCTAACAAAGCACGGGATCTACTCCGCTTGAGGGCCCTGGGTAGATGGTGGAGTACGGCCAAGACGAAGAGTGGTGTCCACCTCTCCATCTTCCGCGGGGTGGGGATCTACAGGCACACCTTCGAGGACTACACCTTGCTCTTGGGGTTGCTGCTGAACTCGGGCTACTGCACCTCGTGCTTCGATGAACTGGTGGACTGGGGTCACTGCTTCTGCTGGGATGGCCTGGAGGCTGGTACCTGACGCAGGGTTCCTTGACTCCTTCAGCTGAAGACTGACTTGGATCAGGTGCGCCGAGTGGTCACGAGTTCTTCCAGCAGGGAATCACAGAGTGCCGACATTGCAGCTCCGTAGGCGACGCTGCTAATGATGGCGGGATCGACTTCTTTGTCGGTGGAGGTCTGGATCAGCTCTGCACCAGGCTGGGGCCTGGCTGGGAAAAAACGGAACGCTCGACTTTGCGACACCACCGGCTCTGAGTGCCGGAGACGAGCAAGGCTTCCCAGGCGCTTCTGGATGGTTTGATACAGAGTAGGCATGTTCCTACCGCGGATCACTTGGGGCTGCTTCGGGCCTGAGGGGTATGGACTGAGGTATACATCTGCTCGAAAATCACCCCCAGGAAATGGGGTTGAACTTTTGAACACGACATAACGAGGGGGAATGTGGCAACCGAGAAGATCACAGACTCTCCTGAGGACCAGTGGAAAACCGAGGTGCCCATCGGCCATGGTTTCTAGGAGGAAGGTGGGCAGCGCTGGCGATTCACTCGGGGCTTTGGAACTGGAGCAAGCCATGAGGGCAAGGTTTCTCAGCGGGATTCTACTTCAATGGCGAGGGTGGGGATGAATGGCAGATAGAACGGGTCTCATATAGGCTGGGATGTGTCGGTCGCTTCTTAAGGAAGATCCCGGCGAGTCTCTCTCACGCAGGGGGACAAGTCCTACTGCACCTTACGGCGGACCGACGCCTAGCCATGCCGGTTAGGCGGAGATGGGTCAAATCCATCGGGCTCTCCGTAGGGGAACATCAACTGGCAATCCTTTCTCTCTTGCTTGATCTCAAATCTAGCCTTGGGAACATCGTCAGGTATACAAATTTGAATGGAGATGAGGTGCAGAAGAAAATTTTTGGTAACTTTGACTAAGAGGGGTAAGGTTTAGAATAATTTGAAAAGATGAGAGGAGAGTAAGCTATACTTAGGCTTCCTCAGATAAAAATTTTAGGTATAATATAATGATACCAAAAAGATTTTTCTTCCTATCTAACGTCCATGCTAACTAAGGTCTCCTACAGTCAGGATGGCTCTGATACCAACTCTGTGGGGACCCCAGACCGGCAGTCTGAGACCTCCAGTATGCATACATTCACGATCCCATGATCAGTCAGTCGTGAACAACATACTTAAGTTGGCATTGCAGATACATCATCCATTACATAACGAATACACGTTTCGCAAAATCTGGTCACATGACCCAGTCTTAAACAACCGCCACGCAGGGCAGAAAACACATATAGCAGCGGAAAACTTCAAACACAAACGTGGCAAAGCCCAAGTCATGCCTTGACTACCTACAGGCAGCTGACTGGGAAGACGGCCTAGTTCGCAAAGACGTCGACGAACTCTCAATCTTCCGCATACTCCTCATCCTCGACGTAGGTCTTCTAGTTGAGAATCTGGACATTGGAATATCCAGGGCACAGCCATGAGTACAATTATGTACTCGCAAGACATCCCGAATGAAGCTTATAAATGCAATATGCTTATATGGTGGAATAGGTAGGCTATAATTAGGGTTTACTACCCATGATGGATGAAAGATTCATCATGGTTGATTAACATCTCTATATCTTTATTGAAAAAGATACTTCAAAAATACCATAGTTTCTCTCAGGGCATTGCATACCCGAGAGATTTTGACAAAGGTGGTTTTAAGAGAAGAAAGATTTTTTTGCAGAACTTCTTGTAAAACAACTTTCGGTTTTCCAACATCCGTACCTCCCAGGTACAAAGTTCAAATTCCAGTACCTCCCAGGTACCAAGTTCCTCTTCCAGTACCTCTCAGGTACAACCCCTTTTTCCAAATACCTCCTTTTGTAAACGTTGACACAATGCTAGACGACATTGACCATTCAGCTGTCCATGACCGCGGACGCGGCTATTCGAATAGTTTTGACTCTGCAGAGTTTGTACACTTTCACCACACCATCCGGTACATCTGCCGTGAACACCACGGACTGCGTGACAGTATGCGAACATCAGATAACCGATCATAACTTCCACTATGTCTATGCTAGTATGCGATTACCTCTTCAGTGGGTTTGTTCTCCCCGGCACCGAGTGAGCTAGCCGTATCGATCCGGTTGCCCCTAGACATCACACCGCCATGGCAGGAGACCCACTGTTGCTTGCCGGTGGCACTCGCAGTCCACACTTTGTATGCCCATATCCAGCATTCGGTTCCGGGGACTTTAACCCCTTCTAGCCAATTGAGGTAAAGTCTCACACTAACACAAACAAGCTTCCATTAAGCCCGTGCCCATTTTGAGTGATGTGGTTGTACGGTAGGGCTGTCAGGCACAAGACTAGTCTATGTGTCGTTTTCGAAAAACATTTCCAAAACATCTTCTTCACAATCCTCCCGTGGACAAGGTCCCACCTTTCCCGGGTTTTTCTTTTAAAACCTTTGTTTTTCGAAAACACACTTTTAGGGGTGTCCACTTAGGGACTTCAAAATTATTAACTTGTGGTGGTAAATATTCCATATGGTGGCTAAGGGCTTGGTAACACCAAGTTGTAACTAATGGCAATGTAATAATTTATAATAACACTAGTAGTAATGGCCATATCAAAAATAGTTTTGTTTTTCCAAGTTTTTGTAAAACTTCAGAAGTAAATCATGCATGATATAATGATAAGCATAGTAGCAAGCATTTGGGAGCTTGCCTTGGTACTGGTCAAAGTCTTGTCCCTGAAATAAACAGGATTGACAATAGGCCTCCTCAGCAACAGCTTCTTCCTCGGGTTCTAGCGTCGCAAAAGAAAGTAACCACCAATCAGTACCAACTAGAGGTACATACTAACAACAAGCATCACATACAGCAAGCAAACATTATCACACAACAATCACCTACTTTTCAAAATAGAAATCTACCACACACTTCTAGTTGAAAAAGAAACTAATAGAGCTATGCTCTAGTTTTGAGAATCTTATTCTCAAACCAAAATGCAATGGGATCAGTGGGTGTTCCACTATCAAACCAAGGCATAAAGAGGTCAACTAGCCTCTGGTACTTATAAAAATCACCTAAACACAACTAGATAAAAAAAACTATCCATGCTAGTGAGTCACAAATATTCTAAATACCATTCTAGCTATTCATGCTTGGCTAAAGGCTAAGTAATGTCCAAACAATGGTGACATGTTAACCAACCAGTAGCAACATGACTTGCTACTGATATTCAAACAACAATCTCTAAAATCATGCCACACAAATGATTTCATCCTCAAACAAATTCTAAAAACTAGGAAAAATCTAGGAAATTCCATAATAGTGGTATCACTTCCAAATACCCCATGCAACACCAAATTTTCTAACATGCTATTTATATAATCTAACACACTCATACAGAGAATATCAAACCTACACATGATAGAATTCATAAAAAGAACACTAACACAATTTATAAAATTAAATAAAACTAAAAGCAATTAATTTCAGAAAAGCTCAAAACTAGTTTTACACACCAATTTAATCTACAGCTCAATAAATCACACAAAGCTAGGATTAGATACTCCTAAACATATACAAGCCAACACAATTGGATTCACATCAAAAATCATCACCAATAAAATTACAAAAATCCTAGAAGTGCTCTCTGGTCCATTACCAATATGGATGCCATTTTATTAGGAAAATCATTTGCATGCAAAGGCCTCTTGCTAAGGCTAGGTATCACTTAGGGCTTTCCAAAACAGTTGAGTTTGCATCAATAGCTATCATAGAAAAATAGTTATTGAATTTTGGTGAAAAGCAGCAGTTCTGGCTCACATTTATTTCTCCAAAACTATTTGCCCAAAAGTGGATCTACCACTTGGAGATGGTTACAAACATGCTAGTGTACTTCCATGATTTTTGGTTTGGGCAGATTTGATGTTTTCATATTTTAAATCGAATTAAACCTAGCAGCAAGTTTTCTGGTAAATAGGAAAAGAATAAAACACCCAGAAAAAAATGCCCAGCGGGCTGGATCCGGGTGGACCTGGGCCGTGGAGCGCAGTTCGCGGCCCAGCTTCGCGGACAGCGCGCGCGGGGAGGAAAAAAAAACATGACCAGATCTGGGCCGTCGATCAGGAATCCAACGGCTGCTGTGCGTCTTCTCCGGGCGTGTCCAGAACGGGGCGACGGCGACGGTGACCGCGGCGGCACGGCGTGGCCGCGACGGCTCCGGCGAACCTGCGAGCAAACTACGATGTCTCAGAGGTAGCCCGCGAGGAGGGGGTTGCAGGGAGGCAAGAATGGCGGGAAATGGTGCACGAAATCACCCACGAGCTTGCTCGACATCCCGGCGGCCGAGGATGAAGAAGACGAAGATGATTCGCTCGATTCACGGCCTCCCGCGTCGATTCCCTGGACTAGGACAGAGAGGACGTCGAGGCGGTTCTTCTGGTGCACATGGATAAGGCCGGGGGAGCTCCAATCGCCGGCGATGCGCGACGGCAACGGCGAGCGGGTTCGGTGTTGTGGAGAAAAATGGAGAGGGAGAGAGTGGGGGAGATGGTGAGGGAGCAGAGGAGTGGCGTGGGCGTGCCTCTTATCTCCTCTGCAGCAAGGGGGAGGGGTCACGGCGTTGACACGGGCGGGGACACGGCGACGGCGGCGTGAGGTGCACGGCGGTGTGGCGTGCGGTGGTGGAGGTCAACGGAGTTTTTGCACAACGCCCCCTGGGCTCTTTTCCCTAATTACAACTAGGTCCTTTTCTATTTCTTTTAAAACCAGAACCATTTGGGGATTTAAATTGGGGCAGTTAAACCTTTTATAAAAATTTGGGAAACATTTGGTAGTCTCCCACATATATGTAGAAGCTACACAAAAATTGGTGTTTGCAAATAAAAATGTTTTGAACCATTTTGCTCTAAGGTTTTATATAATTCATTTTTTTTGAAAAACAGTAATTAATACCTAAAGTAGCTGCAGTTTTAAAGGTCAAAAACTTTTCAAACATTTTCATCCAAGACATGTGCTTGAAGTACACAATGCCTAGTTTCAAAAACATATTTTAAACCATTTTTGAAAAATACCTAAGGCTAGGGAAACATGCTGAACATATGGTATCATAAGGTTTTTCTCTGATTTTTAAAACTCTTTGTTTTTCTGTTTTAACAATTAGTCACAAAAACATGCATGCATTTAATGGTTCCAAAACTCCAAAATTTAAAAAAAAGTGGATGGATTGGGAGTCCACACACCAAAGAACAAGTTTAAACCCAAAAACCACTAAATTGGATATTTTGGGCTTCATAAAATCATAATTTTAAAACATCTACTGGGTAGGGTTTTAGGAAAAAACCCTAATTGAAGAATTTTAGAAAAACTCACACAAAGCACTATGCATCTTTGAAATCTTGGATGCTCCCTTGCTAAATGATGTTGCCAAGTTAAAATCAAATCGATAAAAGGGTTTTTGGACAAAAATCTCTCAAGGCACCAAGTTGGAAATTGGAATTAAAACAAGAATTTCTTAAATGGACCTCGAGAGGAAACTAGGATGGTTTTATGAAAAATTCAAATTGGTTTGGTAAGAAATCACTCCTTGCATTGCAAAACACAAAATATTGTTTCTAAAAAAACATCACATGAAATAAAAGTTTTTGTTGGCTCAAAAATTTGGGTCCTACTACCACTTATACAGAGGCAAAATTTTGGGCTGTGACACTTTTCTCCTCCTCCTTCCTTCTTTTGCTACACGAGGAGATGGCGGTGGCAGTAAATCCACGACCAGCACGGGAGAGTCAGCCGGGCGAAGCTGGGCGACAGCGAGCGACCGGGCCGCGACGGCCGCGCATGGAGGCGGAGGCCAGGCAGGGCGGCCGGGCCACAGCAGCCGCGCACGGAGGCGGTGGCGGGCCGCCGGGCCGCGGTGGCTGCGCACGGCGGCGGCGGCAGGCAGCCAGGCCAGGGAAGGAGGTAGAGGTGCGGTAGCCAGCAGCTCGTGGCTAGACGCGGGTCGGTTGTGGTCTACCTCCTCGAGCCCGCCCTCCTTCTCCACCTCGCCGGCCTCATCCACTTCGTGTCCTCCTCCAGGCCTCTCTGCCCCTAGGTCGGAAGCACTAGGTGAGGTGCCCATCTTTCTCCACGTGCCTTCTCAAGCCTTTGTTTGTTCTGCATATGAACTGTTTGATAAAATGATTATGTGCTGGTCTTTTCTTGCCGCTATGTTTTTCTGTTGCTTGCGGAGCAGCTGAAACTAAGCGGGCACTTTGTGCGATGGTTGTTTGCTCATGGAATATAAGGCGGACGAGGGCATCAACTAATAGGCAGCGGCACACAGACAGTTTACTACAGAATTTGTGCTTTTGAGGTTTGAGAAGTGAAACTTGTAGGTGTGTTCCGAGATCTCCATTGCTTGACTTACTATATCCACCACACAGTTCTACAAGTGGAAATTTTCTATTGTTCAGGTGGAAGTGGCATACACGATTGAAGCTGCTGCACTATATCCAGAGATGATCTCTACTCATTTTCAGAGTGACAACGATGGTGGCATAGAGCAACGAAGCGACGACGGCGGATGGATGCCAGCATCTGCCCCAAGGTACACCAAGGTAGATGGCAGCAGCACACAGACAGTTTACTACAGAATTTGTGCTTTTGAGGTTTGAGAAATCAAGAAACTAGCTTCAGGATAGTCCTAGGCATGTCAAAAGCATAGTATCAGAAGGTATTGGCCACAAGCTATTTTCGGCCAAATCCTAATTAGCATAGTTAAATTGTGATTCTGATTTCTTTGGTTGAACTGCAAATCACACATTTTGCGTTAGCTATATAATTGTTAGTGAAACTTGATGGTCTTCCTTGACATCTTGATCATGTTGGTGCACAATAAAGATAGAGGAGAACTATGGTCAAAAGCTTTTATCCATTTTTGGTTTATGCAGCCAGGCTTATTTGATTATGCTCCCTTTGTAAATAAGTGGAGCTGCTGTAGAATGTTCAAGCAAGGTGTTTCAATTTATTTATTTACTTGAACAGGTCATGTGGTTGTTTATTTATTCGTCATGGCATAGTATTTCCCAATCTATTTAAGAGCATTATACCATGGTTAGCATAATGAGCAACTTTCCTTTCAGTTTCACATGTCTTTATATATTTTGGAACTACAGACTAAGTTTTCCTCTTTCTTAATATTTTTAATGCCCACTTCTTTGGTTTCTTCGGGTTATAGATTCCAGGGCAAAGGTATTTTTTTCACTTAACTATTTCTACCATATTCTTTCATTTTATCTCTACTATATAATACGACTTGAGGAGGTGTAGGTACGTTTTTTAGATTTCCAATTTTACCCCTAAGTTTTAGAAAATATTACATGACCTGCCACCGCTTAATCCCTCGATGCAGAACAGAGGTCGCTCCCCCGTGCCTCCGCGATGGGCGCCGCCGCCGGTAACAACCATTCTCTTCTCCGGTGAGTTCTCCTGCCGCGAGACACAGCCTGTCGCCCTCCGGTGCTCACTACGGCGATATTTTGCATTTTCCCCACCGGTCGTGCCTCGCTCACCAACGCCCAATTCGGCGGATGATACCGAAATCAAGGGCGAAATCGAGGGCATCGCGCAGCGACCCGGATCTAAGCGAGGGCCTCCCGCAGTCGAGCGACGGTGACCCGGACCTGAGCGACGGCGGCGGGGGCCGAGGTCCTCCTGCCGGTGGTCTCCTGCTGGTGGGCGTCTGCCGGAGCTGCTGCTTCTGGCGTCCTTCACGACCTCACATGGGCGTCACTTTTCGCCCAAGGCTCTCTCTCTTCCCCTCCCTCCCTCCTCTCGTTCTCTCTCCCATCTCTCTGGTGCAGCGCTGCGTGCGGCCGGCGTATACAGGCGTGAAGGACGTACATGGGCCTGAACGCGTGTGCGGCCGTTGCCCGAGATCCTGAACCGAGGCGCATCTCCCCTCTTCTTCTATCTGTTATTTGCCCCCTCTCTGCATCTCTCTCTGATTTTTGGCAGTAAGTTGCAGGTTTTTGAGACAGGACCGGGGTTGGCGACCAGCACAGGAGCAGTACATGAGAACTTGAGGCGGCCAGATTCTCCTTGCACGATGATTCATCCACGAGAATATGTTCATTTCCTATCAATTCAGCTTCAGTACTGCGTGATGAATCTCAGCTGCAGCTGCCAAAAATACCAAACAACTCCATTCACAGGTGGAACCCTCTCTTCCAAATAGCAGGTGTAAACTCATTCCCTTATCCCTGAGAAAATTACATTTCATTCACCTGCCCAATGCATTTCACATGCCCTTAACGCATAATTATTTTGGTAGTTTGAATAGGTTCAAAAGTATCATCCCATTTGTTAAGCATGTAAGGTTGACTCGTGCTCGCTTAAAACAGATAATATTGCACCTGAAACAATTTTAATGAGGATGTTGAACACAAATTTCAGCATTTGGCAAGTTCAGTACTTTGGTCTAACACTTAATTAGGATGTTGATCGGATGGTATTAAACTCAGTGCAAAATGATGTGATGCAGTTAAACATAGCCATGAAGGAGTAATCACTAGCGTGTAAGTTCCCTCTTAATGGTACTTTTAATAGCGATCATCACTAGCGTTGGAGATGATTTTGTTTGCTCAAATTAGCTGGACATCGTGGCCTTTATTTTATTTTGTATGAATTGCTAAGTACTGAATGCAGTCTTTGATGAAAGAGAGGGTGGTCAATTTGAACGAGACAGTAAGCATGTCATCGTTCAACCACTGTATTCACTCACGGTGATGTATACATTGTGAATTGTAGTGTTGATTTATTGAGAGCTCCATGTGTTAGCTTATTATTCGACATACTTGTACTGCTGATTTCTCTTTACTGGTAAGTGGTAACTATAGCTGAGATGTATGCATTTGCAGATGCACCTATTGGCAAGATAGTGACCGACTTTACCATATTTGGAAGAAGCACAGTTATTCAGTGTGAAAAATAAATCACAGCCCGTAGCAACGCACGGGCATTTTGCTAGTATGAATAACATATGCGGATATTATCAATTTGCAAATTACAATCTGCCCATTTGGGCTATTGCAGTGACCTAGCTGATGGTTCTATTTTCGCTCATCTAACTTTTAGCTTGATAATTTTGCAGGAGGAGAGAGAGGAGATGATGGAGCCAAAGGCACTCTCCAGACTGACTTTTTATATAAGCATTTCCTTTTTCCCCTTGTGTTGAGGACCAAGGCCGTGGATTGAAGACAGCGCGCTTGGTCGGCTGGTGCTGCCATGCTGACGGTATGTGCTCTCTCCTTTTTCTTAGGGTTTGTGAGATTGTTGCTTGGGGAATGTGTTGAAAGCTCGATTGTTGTGTGGGATTCATTGTTTGTAGATCCATGCCCCGATGGTGAACATACACTGTGAAAGGTGCAGGCACAAGGTGAATAAGCTGCTCAAGAATGGATTTGCTTCCCGGTGGAAATGAACTCAATTCTAGGGCAATACGGTATTGGCAGTTTTCTCGCCGTGGTATGCTTGCTATCCATCCCTGCTTGATCTCTGCTGATGCTTCCTCACCTACACAATATGAGTACAGTAGCCTGAGTTGATGAAAATTGTTTTTCTTCTTAGAATTAGTAGTGCTTCTTTGGTGGTAGCAATTTACATTAGTTGCAAAACTAGGACTTGACAATGAACTGGCAATGGCACTCTATTAATTTGGTGTAGTTTGCTGCTTCCGTGGATATTCTTATGTACATGTGCCATGTTGCTTCTTTCAGAGGTTCGTGTATTTGCTTATGCAAATTTTTACATGCTTTGGTCTCACTTTGCTAACGCTTAGTAATTCTAAGGATGCGGACATGGGATAGCACCATCTTCTTCAGTGTTACACAGAGAAGGCAGAGACAAGCGCTGATACATGTACTTCTCAGGGTGGCAGCCATTGACAGATATTAAGGTTGCTTGTTCCCCGATAGAGACGGAGGTCCTCGGAGGTTACCATCGCAAGGGTCGGCTTGTCTAGGACATGTTTGTTCAAGTGTCTAAGAGAATAAGATACAATTGTCCCCTTGATAGTTCGTCGTTTATGTTACTATTGCCGTATAAGATACAAGTGTATTCCTTTTTCTTCTGTAAGAGAATGAGATGTCAGATCAAATTACTCATAAACTCTTTTCTTCCCCTTTGAGAGTGTTGAACTGGTTACTTATTGTTGTTGTCGTTGCATGTCAAACAACTAAACAACTGTGTTAAATTGCTACATTCTTGTCCTGTGTGTGAGCCAATCATATTCAATTAGTTGAGCTTTTACAATAAAGATCAGATATCTGAGCTTTTACAATAAAGATCAGTCTTCTGTACAAGCAACATGAGAGCAAGGAAAAGAGCCCAGAAAAAGACAACGAATGAACGTAGCCTAGTAGAACAAACGACGCTCAAGTACTTGAGCTTCTCAATTTCACAAACTAGTACCTACACATACCGGTGTTCCAAGAGAGCACCGAGCAGACATGAACATTGAGACAAACACTACATAAAGAACAAGCTAAGTTTGTCCAGTGGGGCTTGAATAATTATGCAAGATATGAATAAAAAGAGTTAATTATTTGTAAATTAAAACTAGCTATATGGGCCGAATCTTGTGCCGAATAATTAAAAAGAGTTAACTACATAAAGAATAATTATATGGTGTGGTGCACAATTTATGCATTTAAGTATGTTCCGATCGTATTTGAATTTAAATTATTGTTTCAACTATATCGAGTTTGAAAATATGCATTGGTGTTGAATTTTAAGTGTGCCAATATTTATCTTTTATTTCAGATGTGTCTTTGAGTATATTGTAGAGGAAGAAAAATGACAAAAGAGATGGAATCGACAAAAGGGGAAGGACAAGAGGATGGACACTTCCCATAGTTGACAAGAAACGAGGAAGGGTTTGTTTGGTTCGTTGGATTTTAAAAATACAGGATGAGGAAAAATGCAGGAAACGATATTAATGCATATGCAAAACAGAGGGTTTGAAACAAAACTAGCCCGAAATGGGGACAACATCCTTGGGTAGCCGTAACCACGGATGACACCAGGCAAAAATCATGGTCTGTACGACAGGCATGGGCGTCGTCCACTGGACTGGACCATCCAGCTCCTGCCTCGCCCTCTTCCTAGATCTCGTTGCGCGACTCGATCTGCACGGGCACGGCACAGCACGGGTGACAGCTCTGTGACTGCGATATCTCCATCCCCGTTTCCTGTCGGGTCCACGCCCACGGGTGGAGGACTGCACAAACTGCAGCCATGTTCCAGCCCCGGAAAATGCTGCCCCGCATTTGTCACATTCCCGTGCCACATCACAAAACTTGCCAAAATCGCAACCGAATTGCTTGGCTCGTAGTTCTAGCAAATTTCAGCTGGCTTCGAATTTTCTAACGATTAGTGGAGTAGTAAGTATAACCAAACCATAGTACGTGAGAGCAACAAACTAGCACTGAAGAAAATAGGCAAAACGTTATTTATCTTACAGCGCACTTGTCCAAATCTCCATCACCATCACACACACAACGGGAAGAAAGAACAGAGGAAATAATCCAACTAAATAGCATGAAATTTAACGCGAATCAACCACACTAACGACGACGACGAACACGCCCCCTCCTAATGAAGCTCCGCTAGCTAGCTCGTGGCTTGCTCAGCCGAGATGGACCTCGGCCTCGCGCCTCTCGCCGCGCCTGGCGCGCACCACGAAGGCCACGGCGACCGCGACGCCGACCACCGCCAGGGCCGCGATGCCGCACGACACGCCGGCTGCCACAGCCACGGACCTGCGCGGCGACGACGAAGTGGCGGCGTTGGCGTTCGTCGTGGTGGTAGTGGTAGGCATCGCGGAGGCGGCCTCCGGCTTGGCGGGCAGGGCCTCGGGCAGCACGGCGGCCTCGGGCTTGGCGCCGAAGAAGGAGGCCATCTCGGGCGTCGCCTCCGTCTTCCCTTCGCCGAACTCCTCCAGCCCGTGCGACTCCGACCCGACGGCCAGCAGCGCCACCACGCACAGCGCCGCCAGCAGCAGATCTCGCCGGAAGGACGCCATTGCTTCGAGCTAGCTGCCGTCGCCAAACCAACAGTCAGAAACAGCTCAAATAGCAAACTGCTAGTTAGTTCTTAGACTCTCTCTCGAAATGTCAAATGCAGGGCGATCATGTGAACGGATTCGCCATCTGGCCAGACAAAAAGAGCTAAAAGGTCGCACCGACAGATCTCGGCATCACACAATGCCATGTTCTCTCTGCAGCGGACCATGATAAACAAACCAGTGCGGGATTCCACGAAAGCAATGCAAAGAGAGTTTCTTGCTTTGAGCGGAACGTACCTCCGGAGCTTACGAAAGTGTGGCTTGTCGGAGAGATTAGGCAGAGCAGATAAACAACTTGTGAGGAGTAGTGAGAGCTCAGGCCAGCTTGAAGATTCCAGGTATATATAAGAGCTCCGCCGTTGGCGTTGGCAGGAGTATCTACGTATGTGGTGAGAGCGAGAGACTCGTGAGTGAGTGAGTGAGAACCCTATCTAATCAACCGATTTATCTGTAATACTATACCATGTAGGGCTCGTTGTCTTTGGGTGGTGGAGTGAGTGGGAAGCTAAGATGACCGCCATTGCCCCGTGCTCGGGGAAACGACATATCGTGAAGAGAGAGGTGGCGACCCCCACCACATTAGGTACTAGCCATGTGAGCCTTTACTTGGTTTACTAACCTCTGTCGGCTTGCTCCGATCCACTACTACTCGTCTTCCGCTGCTAATCCCGCCCGTGCCCAGATTCCATACTGCTGTTACTGTGCTTATGTACTCTTTCTTCCTTGGTCGCGTACGTAGGGGCCCGTCTCTTCACGAGCCGCGCTTCACGGGCAAGCTACTGTCTGAGTGAATAATCAGCTCATGCGTCGTCCGCTTCGTCTTGGCAGGCCATCACGCTTCCGCGCCGTTTGCCCGTCGAATCACGCAACTTTATCAATTCCCGTGGAGATCCACCACGCTCTGTTGTTTTTATTTTCCGATAAGGACAATATATTAAAATCAAGAAGATATCAAATACATTCATTAAAAATAATAAAAAAAATCGTTAAAAAAAAATCAAATAAACCCATACTTTGCAACGTCATAGTGAATAGAGCAAGTCTAGACATTAAGGATGCACAAAGCTAAAAAACAAAACAAGAGGAAAAAAAGGAAACTAAAACCCCGCCGAACAATAGCACCACCACAACCACACCTCAACCTCGAAAAAGCTTCTCCAAAAACGACGCCAACGGGAAGGTAACATCATCGTCATCTGGCCTAACCAGTATGGTCAGGTCCTAAGTTTTCACACGGGAGAAGGTCCAAATCCAGACCATGTCTTCAACAACAAGGAGATGGCTAGGAAGCTACCATTGTCGGGTACAACACTTAAGGTCAGACTTAGGATTTTTACCTCGGAAAATGAGAAATAGAGCTCCAAGAGCACCACCAATAACGAAGTCTGTCAGGGTCACCGGCCCCACTTGTCGAGAACACTACTACAAAACGCCGATCGTCCGGCACACATATTTCTTCCGATCTGTTGCGAGTACTCCGTGTGATCTTATGGACACGAGCATGCGAGATGGAACCTTCAAAACCAATTCGGTCTTCTTACCGTCATGATCCTCCATCAACATCTTGGTAATCGTGGCAATGAAGATACCATACCTACGTTGGATGGAAATCACCACGACGTTCACTTCCATGACAGAGGCATAGGAGGCGAAGAGCCCACTGGTTGGCGGTGATGACCACGGGCTGCCGTCACGCACGTCGTGCTGAGCCGTGTGACAACAATTCCTGATCGCAAGTCGCAGCGTCGAAGGCGGCGTACGGCTGACCTAGAAGACCTTGGGCGAGCAGTAGAGGGTGAAACACGAGGCACATCCTCCAGCTACCAAGCAGGAAGCCGAGATCTTGGCCGAAATGTTCCCGCACCGGTGAAAGTAATTATGGTACAGATCGCATCGCTCAAGATGAAGAGAACATTGTTAGGTCAGAACAAAGAAGGCCGGGCAGGGTCTTTCCGAGGGCGACGGGGTTGTTGGGGCGGCTAGAGGAAGAGCTTCTAGGTGGGGACGGCGTGGGGGACTCCGGAGTCGCGACTCGCGAGGCGTGGGCGTTTTTTCCTCAAGGGCAAAACGGTTTCAATGCCTTGTGTCACCTGCTGGTTGTTGGATAAATAAAAACAGAGCAATTTGCAGGCGCAACATGCGTAGGTGATCCGTTGATCACCATGGCCGGTGATTCGTTTATGGTAGTGTTGTTTTGTAGGCGAGTTGGTAATTTAGGACTGGATCGGCACGGCGAGGCGGAGAATAATCTAACGAGTAGGTCTGGTCCCGAGCTAGAAATAGGCACGTACTCGATGGATCCGGCCATCCCAGCGATCGACCTCGCACAGATGGCACCCAGCATGCATGCATGGGGCTGGGCGGTTAGTTGGCAACTTTTGTACACTACTCCCACCTAACCCGATACGAACCATAAAGGTCATCATCACAAACAAAAGGAGCTAGCTAGCTGGGTCATCATATCATGTTATCGTGGTGATACTGTTGAAATGGGACAAAGCACCTGCTGCAGCGGTCGATCCTGGTAAATGCACCAGTACTATCTGGTTACATACTTACAGCGAACAGAAGGTCGTTATTCCTGTACTTGTGATTGGCAAGCGGGTTGAATCTCTGTCGACTGTCGGGAGGAGGAAATCGGCCTGCAGTGTTTGGACTGAAGATTAACAGTCAGAAATTAACGGACTCGAATACACGTTAGATTCACCTGATGTCAGAAGACCAACGATGAAGTTTCCGTTCTGCATGGCCGGCAGCGGCAGGCAATCTACCCCTGAAACCACTGCCGACCAAGTGCACTGTGACCGTCGCTTCGATCGGCCGTGCATGCCATGCGTATGCTCTTTTTGTGATGAGACAATACCCGGCCTGTCTGTACGGGATCTGGGCGTGATTGGGTTGGTGAGAGCTAGGCCGCACAATTCGCAGGTCCCGGCCGAGACAGCCAGTGTTGCGCTTCTTCTTACGCGTGGAGATACTGTAGTACCATCATGCCAGGTCTTTTTTTTTTTTTTTTTTTTTTTTTTTTTTTTTACAACGTCTCTGGAATTCATTAACAAGGAAAACAAGGGATTACACTGGAAAATTCCAGACACGTAACAGCTGCCCTACAATTACAGAAACCACCCCAAGGAAAACAAGAAACACGCACGCAACCCTGAGGAGCTCTGCAACTATGAATCCGCCGCCGCCCATGAACTCGTCGACGCTCCGCCGCAGAGGAGAAGGAGGAGAGCTCGGCCGACTGCTGGAACACCTGCCCAGGCCTTTTGGGAATCAATTCCCGTTGAGAACGCCGCATGTGCCGCTCGCCAGACACGGCGAGACCTTGGCGACGAAGATGGCTCGTCGGCGGGGGACACGCCCCGACCTGCGCAGGATTAGGAGCTGGACATGGTGAAGAACACCAGCCACACAGCTCGTAATCAACCCAAACGAGGGCAAGCCGCAAGAAAAGCTTCGTCGATCTTGAGGAAGAACAGCGCCGCAAAATCCGCTCCTCGCCGCCACGGCCGGCCAGCGGACAAGGGCAGCTGATCACCCCGCAATCAACTAAGCAAGAGAAACAGGCAACGAATCCGAAGAAACGGCTTCGATCCTCTCCACCGCCGCAAGAAAACCACCACGGATCCACGCTGCAGACGAGGAAGGATCCGGCTCCAGCGACGCTGCCACACACCGGAAACCATCCGGAGATCCATCCAAGCACAGCAGCCACCAGCACCCTGACGACCACCTGCAAGGAGGATACACAAAACTCCACGACCTCCCTGACGGCTCCACCGCCAGGCCGGAGAACGGAGGGGGAGACCTTATTCTCCAATGTCGCCGGCAACCACTCCAGCTCGCAGCCGGCGACGGAGACGAGAACACCTACTAGCCTACAACTACTATATACACGCCAAGCCAGGAGATCCGCAGTTCCCCCACCCTCCCGCCGCCGAAGCGACGAGCGGAGGGGAGGGGAACCACCGATTCCGGCGGCGGAGAACGGGGAACTGGGGTTCGCCTCCCTTTTCGCCTGTCTACTGTAGAGAAAAGGCAGACGAGCGAGAGAGGTGAGATGAGGATCCATCATGCCAGGTCTTCACTCAGTGCGATGCGGTGCCGAGCAGTGAACACGCACTCCCAACAGTGAACAGACTGTATTTCACCAATTCCCCTTACGACGTACTTTCCTCCTATTGAAATTTTAGTGGTAGGTAGATGGAGATTAATTCCTAGTTCATTCCAAAGAGCTATCACCCCTTGTTTTTTTATCAAAACTTCCGTTCTATCCGTGTTGTAAATGTCGCTTGACATACGCTTCGTGTCGTGCCCTTCAATCCCTCGCACCTGTTCATTGGAGACCGGGGTCGTCGGTGCCACGGCAACCTAGTCAACTTCGAGCCGGTTTTAGTAAACGAAACGGTTTGGAGGAGAGAATTTTGCAGGTGAAATGTGAAATAAATTGTCTATATTTACTTCTTGGGAGATTTTGTATAGTTTTCTTCATTTTCAGGTAAAGGGCAGTGCGAGAAGAAGGTCGGACAGGCAGTTGTGAAGCTTGGCCAAGCCTCTCTCATTATAGGATTGCTAGTAACCAACCGGAAAGCGGGTTGACTTTGAAAATAAACATATTTTAAGCATTGTGTTAGGGGTCCAAGACTACTGACCGCAGAGATAGGAAGGACTTGTGGACGGCGATTGCGTTGGTGTTTTGGTGCCTATGGCACCACATGACGGCGATGTGGTCTTCAACAAGATCGCACCCTACCACACACAGTAACGGAGAAGATCAGGTCGGAACATTAGTCGTGGTGATTGGCAAGTCTCTTCTTAGGGACAGACATTTGGTTTCCTCGTCCAACAGTGACGTGGCAGGTTAGATGGTGATTAATTCATATTTAGTATAATATCCTTGTTCATTGCGATTCGAAGATCAACATCCTTTAAACTCTTCTCCTATTGAAATTTTAATGGTAGGTAGATGGAGATTAATTCCTCGTTCATTCAAAAGAGGTATCACCCTTGTTGACATCAAAACTTCCATTCTATCGCCATTGCAAATGACGCTTGACATTCCTTCTGTGATGTCCAATAAACCTTTTAGGGGGCATTCTTAAAAAAAAGCAAAAAGGCTTTGTGTTAGGAACAATTTTTCGTTTATTTGGACCGCTCCATAAACTATTCCAGACCCATGCCATGATGAAACTAAGTTTCTACGGCTACGGACCGGAAATTTGGACTCTGAATTTAACTTATATGCAAATTTTTGACAGCATGACTCTGTACATCTGATTCAAAAGAAACAACCTCCATCATTGTCCGTGGATGTAAGCTCCTTGTTAAATTTGATGATTGTCTGATCAAATCTCTCTAACCATGCAAAATATATTGTATGTGAATTTGGAAGTAACCAAGAAGTTACCTGGTTGGGATTTGTTGACTTTGTGTGACTTCGAGTTACTAACATGTGGCCCTCACACATGACGGCCCAACATGTCACCGGACTCTGAGGTGGCAAAGTCAGTCAATCGGTGCCCAATTTTCCTTCTCCGCGGGCGGCAACACAATCTACATGGAACGCTACTGTACACCATGCATGTTGGCACGTTGTGTTGTTTTTTGCGAAAAGGAACTTGACACTAAAAGAAACACCGAACAGTACAAATCATGTCAACAAAATCAAAAATTACAACGAGATACTTAAGATGCCTTTCATCTTCAACCTTTAGACCGTGTCGGCAGCGTTAGCTCCGCTGCTGCCGCTCTTCCCAAAGCCGGCCTAATGTTGTTGGATGCGGACGAGAAGTCGCCGAATGGGTCAAGAAAACCACATCAGTCCCGGAGCCGAAGAAGAAGGATGAACCACCGATAAAACTCCATGACGATCCGGAGAACGCCACCAGCAGAAGAAGTACTCGACAACCACACCATGATTATGATTAGGTTGGTGAGCTAGGACGCACAATTCGCAGGTCCCGGCCGAGACAGTCAGTGTTGCGCTTCTTCTTACGCGTGGAGATACTGTACCGTAGTGCCAGGTCTTTAGTCAGTGCGATGCGGTGCCCAACAGTGAACCGACTGTATTTCACCAATTCCCTTTGTCTCGGCAGAGTGCCTTTGCCTTGTAATGTTTCTTGTCCAATTTTTGCTCTCCGTCAGTTCCCCTTAAGATCGCACCCTACTGCACCCGGTAACGGAGAAGGTCAGGTCAGAACACTAGTCATGATGATTGGCAGGTATCTCTTCTAGGGAGAGACATTAGGTTTCCTCAGTCCACATTGACGTAGTGACGTGGCAGGTAGATGGATATTAATTCCTAGTTAATATATATCTTTGTTCATTGTGATTCAAAGATCAACGTCCTTTAAACTTTCCTCCTATTGAAATTTTGGTGGTAGGTAGATGGAGATTAATTCCTAGTTCATTCCAAAGAGCTATCACCCCTTGTTTTTGTATCAACCGTTCTATCGGTGTTGTAAATGTCGCTTGACATACGCTTCGTGTCGTGCCCTTTACTCCCTCATCACCTGTTCATTGGGGCTCGGGGTCGTTGGTGCCACGGCAACCTAGCCACACTTCGAGCCGGTTTTAGTAAACGAAACGGTTTGGAGAAGAGAATTTTGCGGGTGAAATGTGAAATAAATTGTCTATATTTACTTCTTGGAGATTTTGTATAGTTGTCTTCATTTTCAGGTAAAGGGCAGTGCGAGAAGAAGGTCGGACGGGCAGTTGTGAAGCTTGGCCGAGCCTCTCTCATTATAGGATTGCTAGTAACCAACCGGAAAGCGGGTTGACTTTGAAAATAAACATATTTTAAGCATTGTGTTAGGGGTCCAAGACTACTGACCGCAGAGATAGGAAGGACTTGTGGACGGCGATTGCGTTGGTGTTTTGGTGCCTATGGCATCACAAGACAACGACGTGGTCTTCAACAAGATCGCACGCTACCGCACATAGTAACAGAGAAGATCAGGTCGGAACATTAGTCGTGGTGATTGGCAAGTCTCTTCTTAGGGACAGACATTTGGTTTCCTCGTCCAACAGTAACATAGTGACGTGGCAGGTTAGATGGCGATTAATTCATATTTAGTATAATATCTTTGTTCAATGCGATTCAAACATCAACATCCTTTAAACTTTTCTCCTATTGAAATTTTAATGGTAGGTAGATGGAGATTAATTCCTCGTTCATTCAAAAGAGGTATCACCCCTTGTAGACATCAAAACTTCAGTTCTATCGCCATTGTAAATGCCGCTTGACATTCCTTCTGTGATGTCCAATAAACCTTTCAGGGGCATTCTTAAAAAAAGCAAAAGCTTTGTGGAAATTGGGACTCTGAATTTAACTTATATGCAAATTTTTGACAGCATGACTTTGTACATCTGATTCAAAAGAAACAACCTCCATCATTGTCCGTGGATGTATGCTCCTTGTTAAATTTGATGATTGTTTGATCAAATCTCTCTAACCATGCAAAATATATTGTATGTGAATTTTGAAGTAACCAAGAAGTTACCTGGTTGGGATTTGTTGACTTTGTGTGACTTCGAGTTACTGACATGTGGCCCTCACACATGACGGCCCAACATGTCACCGGACTCTGAGGTGGCAAAGTCAGTCAATCGGTGCCTAATTTTCCTTCTCCGCGGGCAGCAACACAATCTACATGGAACGCTACTGTACACCATGCATGTAGAAAGAAGATTCTGATGACGTTGGGAGTGACGATGAATCGTTCGAAGCAAAACGTCAGCAAGTCCTGAACAAACTACGGAATGGAGAGATTAGATACCTACGTGGTCCAGGCAGGTATCGGTGTCCATTTTGTGGAAGGCGAATTGCGGAAGATTTCTACATCATGTGTTGCCACGTTGTGTTTTTTTTTCGAAAAGGAACTTGGCACTAAAAGAAACACCGAACAGTACAAATCATGTCAACAAAATCAAAAATTACAACGAGATACTTAAGATGTCTTTCATCTTCAACCTCCAGACCGTATCGGCGACGCTAGCTCCGCTGCTGCCGCTCTTCCCAAAGCCGACCTGACGTTATTGGATGCGGACGAGAAGTCGTCGAATGGGTCAAGAAAACCACATCAGTCCCGGAACCGAAGAAGAAGGATGAACCGCCGATAAAGCTCCATAACGATCCGGAGAACACCACCAGCAGAAGAAGAGTACTTGACAACCACACCTTGATTAGGTTGGTGAGCTAGGACGCACAATTCGCAGGTCCCGGCCTAGACAGCCAGTGTTGCGCTTCTTCTTACGCGTGGAGACACTGTACCGTAGTGCCAGGCCTTCAGTCAGTGCGATGCGTTGCTGAGCAGTGAGCAGTGAACAGTGAACAGAGAACACACACGCATGCTGTAGATCGCAGCCTGTATGTGCAATTCTGTATCTATCCTCGTACATGTTCAGCCTGCATTTCACTGGTGGTGGTGGGATGATCTAGGCAGAGTGCCTTTGCCCTGTGTTCCTTTGTCTACTTTTCGCTCTTCACGTTGTATGAGAACCTTGGCTTGATCCAATCTATCGACATCCATTTTCATTTTGTTGGTGGTAGTCGGCATCCTGTTGTCCATGACATTTCTGTACTCTGAACAATGTTAACTTGGCGGGAAATCCGGTTTGTGTGAGAGAATTTAAGCAAAATGTCCCTGTTTAGTAAGAAATCCGGTTTGTGTGAGAGAATTTAAGCAAAATGTGAAGGGAATCCCCGCATAAAAAAAGGTGAAGGGATCTGCCAAAATCGGTTTTAGTTGTCGGATGTCAAAGTTGAGGGACAGTGCGAGGAGAAGGTCAGGAGTGTGAAGCTCGACAAGCCTCGCACTGTAGGCATCCTCGTAACCCAATGTGAAATCGGGTCGACTGTGACAATAAGCTGGTTTATTTGGACAGGTCCATAACCTATTCCAAACCCAGCCCTACTATGCCACCATAAAAGTTTTATTAGCAAAAAAGAGAAAAGTGCAAGTTTTTATTTGAACCATGAGAAAAGTCCAAAGCTTGTGTTGTTATGAACCGGAAATTGAGAGTCTGAATTTAACCCGGCACATTTTTTTCAGATAACCGTTGACAGTTCATCCCAAAGGAAGCGACCTCCATCGCTGTTGCCTGTTGCCTGATGTAAACACCTTGTTGACATTGTCGGCAATTTCAACAAATCTTTCTCCATGCGGCATATTCTGACTTGGAATTTATTTTTTGTGGGAAAACGGCAGGTGTACTGCCCAAACCAGGGAGGTAACCATTTCCCCTCCCGAGCGCCCTGGTATGGGAGATTGCCGTGGATGCTTTCGTTGGGACGGGGCGCTTGCCGATCCATTGTGTCGTGCGCCTATGCCCGGGGAGGGTTCGTTGGGGTATTGGCGCCTCGTCACGGCACGTCGTCGCTCGCCGCCTTCTGCATCCTTTCGTTGCACTACTTAGAATGCACGGTCGGCTCTCCGCATGACCGAGAGAACCATACTTCTAGTGCCTCGTACATGCTAGCTCCTGCAGGGACCCAATCTGGTGCACAAACTGCCTAAACTTTGGCCACGTTGTTCGCTTCTGCCGTGCAAAGCACTGCTTTGATCATGCTTCGCCGCTCCGATGTGCTTTTCGCCCGCCTCCTCCACAGCCTTCAACTGCCAATGAAATAACTATAAGAACAAGAGTGTCGTCTAGAGGGGGGTGAATAGGCGATTTAAAATAATTACGCTTTAGGCTTGAATAAATTATCAAGCACAAAACCTAACCAAGCTAGGTTCACCTATGTGCACCAACAACTTATGCTAAACAAGAATAACTACTAAGCGATAGCAAGATAGATAACTTCAAACTCGATGGCTATCACAAAGGTAAATGCACAAGTAAAGGTTCGGGTATAGAGATGACCGCAAAGTAGACATGAGGAGATGTTTCCCGTAGTTCCTTCCCAATGGAAGTACGTCTACGTTGGAGGAGTGTGGAGCCACCTAGGCGCTCTAATAGCACTCACTCTATTCTCCATGAGCTTCACCCGCGAGGGATTGACTCGTTCCACTATGAGGTCGACTTGAAGGCGTTGACCAAACCGATAGACCAAGTTCCGGGAACTTCACAACGAGTTGGAGCCTCCCAACAATGTCCCGGAGCTTAGCAACAAGATAAAACTCCGAAACCCACAAAGGCCTCCTAGGGTTACAACCAACCCAAGAGGCAATCCACTAAGATGATAAGCTTCTCAAACTTCACTTCCATGCAAACCGTGGAGAAATTAAACCGATGCACCTAATGCAATGGCAAGAACATAAGAAGTGCTCAAAACCCTTCACTCTCAAATCTCAACAAAGCAACTAATGCTATGGAGAAAGATGTGAGGAAGAGCAAGGAAGCAACAAATGAATCCCAAGATCTAGATCCAAAGACTACCCCTCACTAAGAGGAGAGATTGATTGGTGGAATAGTAGATCTAAATCTTCTTTCTATTTTCCCTCAAGAAGGAGTAAGAATCATTCGATGGATTGAGAGATAGCAAGCTTTTGGAGGTCAACAATGGAGGTCAAAACTTGCAAGAAAGGTTGGTGAACCATTGGGGAAGAAG
The DNA here is from genome assembly GCA_947311845.1 of Poa pratensis. Lineage (NCBI taxonomy): Eukaryota > Viridiplantae > Streptophyta > Magnoliopsida > Poales > Poaceae > Poa > Poa pratensis. The sequence continues at coordinate 16,525,965 of CAMZMU010000047.1, forward strand.
GCCCCATTAATAGGTCACCCAAAAAACGAGCCGTTGGCTGCAGAAACGCGTAGGGGCGGTACTACCGCTGGAAACGGTGGTACTATCACCCCCTGGGAAACCAGGAAGTCAAACAGGCTGAAAAACAGCTTCGAGGGAGGGGTACTACCTCCCCGGCAGCGGTACTACCGCCCCGGGCAGTACTACCGCTCCTAGTACCGCATAACACGGGCTCGGTTGCAAAGAGCGGCACTGGGGGCAGTACTACCGCTCGGGTAAAAACTGCAGACAACACGGTACGGAAACTTCAATAACTTCTGCATCCGGACTCCGTTTTCGATGATCTTGGACTCGTTAGAATCACAACAACGAGCTCTTCAAGAATATGCATATCAACATCATAGTCCATAATGTGAGGATAAAACCAAATGGGGAAAGGTTAGACCTCTCGATAAAAGAACAACCGGTAATACCTCCAACAACAAAAACGCAATAAGTTTTTCATACGAAAACCGTTTTTGATAAACTTGAGCTTGTCTTGAAGATCATGACAAGCTCTAAAACCACACATGAAGAAACCCCATAAAAGAACCAAGAAAGATGATGCCAAGATGCAAAGGTTTGAGCTCTCTACGAACGATACGATCAAGTTATTCGAGAGCCCCTCTTGAAAGAACGGAATCTATCCTATAACTCGGTCTCCCACTAAACACCATGAGACCGGTAAAATAGAAACCCTAACAAGGTCATACCTTTGCCTTGCACAATCCACTTGAGCTAGATGATGATGATCTTAATCTTCTCAAGTTGGACCATCTTTCTTGATTGCACTCCGCGTGATGAAGACTTCCAAATTGCTCCCCCATACACCAATATGGGTGAGACCCTTTTTGGAACATCTTCACTTGAACATTTTTGCATATGGGTAGCAAGATTCAAGCATAGGATATCTTCTAGATGCTCATCTTGAACTTGCACATCACAGAGTTGATGACGATCACCACTTCTCATCATCCTCCATGAGCTATATGAATTCTTCCTTTTGATGCAAGCACATGGGAAGATACCTAACCTGACGAGGGGTAGACTCATCAAGACCCATGGTTAAGGTCCCTAGGTTATGAATATGGGGGAGAGAACGTGGTAGAGCTGGAAGTATCGTCGGCTGACAAGCAGGGCAAAGATTTTACCCAGGTTCAGGGCCCTCGTGTGGAGGTAAAACCCCTACGTCCTGCCTGTCTGTTATTGATTTGTGAATATGATGGTTACAAGGATCCCGGCGAGATGTCGATCTCGCTAGGGTTTGTGGCTCTGGTTGTTCGTTGTCTGGTTCGATGGCCCTCCCAGTCCTTAAATAATAGGCTGGGTCTCGGGTGTTCGTAACTGACTCGATTTACAAGTAAGGAAACTCTAAACCGACTATTGCTTCGCCAAACTTGGAGGATACTCCATCTTCGTGGGCCTCCCTTCATGGGCTTCATGTAGGCTCTGATAGTTGGGCCTAGTCGATACGTGCACCAGGTACCCTCATGGTAGGGTACCCGATAGGCATACCCATGTCAGTAGCCCCCGAGTACTTGTCTGATTCGAAGAGTCGGGCATGGACTCATACATCATGCACGTTATATTTTTTACATCTGTATTTAGAATTCTTATGAAATAGCACATGTTGGCTATGTCGAGTGTTTCATCGACTATGAATTTTTTGCTTATGATAGTCAAGGGATATTAGCTTAGCAGGCCCGGCACACACGACGGATCGGGGCCAGTTAACTACCATTTGTGGCAAAACCATACTAGCTTTCAATCAAACTCGAGTCCCCGGACTCGAATCTGGAACAAACTGGACAGACTCGAAACAGCCGTTGAGGTCTTACGGAATCGAACTGCAGTATAATTTTGAATCAACCCAACGCGTCCGTCGGGGATTATTCATCATGTCTGCTGACACGGAAAATTTAAGGATAACGCTGCTGGAGCGGTCCTTAGCCCAGCTCGACTGATCGGTGGGTCTTACCTTTGCATTATGCATGCAGCATCCAAGGATCGTCGGATCAACTCGGGAATATTTTGAGTGTGATTTTGCTTATGAACTTAGTCGAATGTTTCGTCGACTGACACTTTTGCCATTATTCTATCGGGTGCGCGACAGCGCTCCCGATGGGAGTAGCCGCCGAGATTGTGCTTTATTGCTTGCAATGGAGGATAATCTCAAAATCTTTTACCCTGCACATTTTAGTCAAAGAAATTTTTTGATACGCTCCCGATGGGAGTACGATGATGCAGTCGAAAGAATTTCGACTGGCCTCTATGACATTTGCTAAAAAACCAACCGAGACTTATGCGAGAGACCACCCGAAGATATCATCGAGTGACTTTTATGCCAGTTCTGAAAGAGAGAACAACGTCAGCAATGACGCATTTTGCGACTGCTATCTCTGACAAGCGGTGGCGTGCTTGGAGAGGCTTCGATAAGACGTGACCCTGTTGCACCATATGGGTTGGAGAACCCTTTGCTTGAGGTATGTATGTGTTATAGCCTGCTTGCAATGAAGAGTTTGCCACTCGCATGTTCTGCGATATGCGATTTTTGATTCTGACTTTGCAATTTGTGATGTATGCTATGCAGGGTCACTCGACTGCTGCCTCCCTTCCTCCTCTGCCTGAAAATGGCGAGACTGAAGAAACACAGGCACAGGTGGTGGACCCGAAAGGGGATCAGTCGCCCATCCCTTCTGCCACCACTTCACATGTGGAGGAGGTCGAGGAGGAAGCAGCAGAAGAAGTCCAATCTGAAGACAAGGCCCCTCTGACCAAGAAGTCGATACCGCGCCACCGAAGCGGCGTCGACTGGCCAAGAAGGCGCCTTCTGCTGTGAGTTCACCCGCGAAGGGCAGGGCTTGGAGGATGACGAGGAATCAGGCTCACCACCTGTTTTCCAAGCCGCTCCTTTGCGTGCGTGCTCAACAAGCTCAACTCTTCCTCTTCAGTCGAGTGGTACCCCAGCCTTTGGGGGACCAATTTTTGGCGACTCCGAAGATGAGGAAGATGAGGAGCACAGGTATGTGTTTTTTGAGTATGATATGAATTTTGTGCTGTCACATATTTGTGCTGACCGTCTTTTGCTTTGTTGTGTTGCCACAGCGCTGAAAACAATCAGCCTGGGACTCCTCCAGTCGAGAATGTTCCAACCCTGGAGCACTCGAATTCTGCACCGACTGGAAACGAGGCTGCCCAGCCAATGGCCACTGACGCTGTCGTTGAGACAGCCAAGGCGGCAACTCCAGATGTCGGGACATCAGTCGCGGCTCCTGAGCCGTGGATGAACCACGTGAGTACTTTTTGCTTGACCCGTTTAGTTGTAGGTCTGTGAGAGTTTGATTTTTGCTGAATTCGTGTGCTCGCAGCCCTTCTACCACACCTTGGCAGATTCTGCCAAGGCTTATGTCCAGGTGGAGCAGGAGAGGGACACCATGCGCGCCGAGCTAGAGCGGCTCAGTCGTGAGTTCTCCTTTTTGCTTTTGTTTTGCCGAATTTCTTTTTGCAATGCTTGATTTTGTCGAGTATTGAATGCACGTGATTTTGCTGGGCCAGGCGAGAAGAAGGAGCTGGAAGACGCACTCGCCGCGCAGCGCGAAGAGTCGAAGAAAGAGCTGGCTGCCGCCACCAACTCAGCCGCTGCACGCGAGCGAGGATATGCTGACCAGCTCGCGGCACTCGCGCAGGTCATGGGAGGTGAGTAATCTTTTCTCCTTTTGATATGACGATATAACTGTCGAGTGTCAAAATGACTTTTGCCTTTTTGAATTGTGCAGAAGCTGTTGGCGCACCGGCCTCTGCGGACGTGGCGAGTGACGATCTTTCGCTGGAACAGGCTGTGGGCGGCTTAGGCGCCTATGCAACCAGGCGAAAGAAGCACTCGCCAAATCGACGAGCACACTTGGCGCTGTATACCAAGGTGGTGTTCCCGACTGGCGTAGTGCCGTCGACGGTGGATGACTTCGCCGACGTGTTTGGCCCCGGGACGTCCACCATGGCGGGTTTCGCTCGCGCCAACACGGTACGCGGATCCGAGTCCACCATCAAGCTTCTTATGGGACATGGGATAGATTGCGACTATGAGGCAGCACTGTCTGCGTTCCCTCGGAAGCCAGATGGGAAGCCCATTTCCTGAAGGGGGTGAGCGGAGCCGCCGCGCGACTGGCCGAGTTTTTATGAACACCATGGAGCGCCGGGCACTCGAGACTGCCAATCGTCTGCTTAGGAAATCGAATCTTAGGTTTAGGGTAGCTGTACCCTTTTGCTTTTTTATGCCTTGTAATGATACCTTCTGAACTGCGCGAGTCTGCGCTTTGTTTGTGCTACCTTGTTTATGCAAACAGTCTTTTGCTAATGTCTTTCACTCGAAGAGTTGTATGCTTATGACATGAGTTTTAGCTTCTGACACAAACTTTGTGTTTGTGATTATGCTCTTTGAACAGTCACGAGAACCTGCTACTGCGACTAGTTCCTCGCAGGCTCCAATCACCACCCGATCCCAGGGTCATGGTAAATGATGCCAAGGTGATGGAGTATATGAAGGCCAAATTTGTGAGAATGGAGCAAGATCTGAAGGACGCCCAGGCTGAGCTGAATCGATTGAGGGCGAGACCCGCGTTGGCCACCCAACGCGAGGAATATGTGCTCGGGGAGATGGATCTTGTGAACAGGCAACTCGAGTGTAAGTTCGAGTCTTGCTCTGTTTACAAGCTTTTTGCGTAGCATTGTCCTTTTGATCTGACTGGTGCGCCCGTGTTTGTAGGCTTTGTCGACAACTTCCAGGCTGAAAAGATTCGCGTGGAAGGGCGTCTGGATAGCGTGGTTGACGACCCTACGACTGGGCGTCAACACTTTTGGCTTGATAGGTACCATGCCCGCATACTCGCCACCCTGAAGGATCGCGTCTGGCGAAGTGCTGAACTGCTGGAGTTATGCCGGGCAGCGTTTATTCGCCTGAACGAGACTCTTTTTCCTCGGGGCCACAACCACAAGGGATTCGTGCTTTGTTGAACATCTTCCGTCAAACAAATCCCATTCGAGAGTTGCTGTCTCAGAGACTTGTGATTGGAGCCAACGCTGCAATGGCGTATATGCGTAGTCGAAAACCAAGGTTGGTGTTGCGGACACCTGCAGCCGGAGAGGTTCTCGAACAAAAGACCTGGATGACACGATCCAAGCTGCGGAGACACTAATCGAGTGCACTCGCGAACAGCTTTGCGGTCCCGAGCTGCCCGTAAAGGACGAGCCTGAGGATTAGAATAGTTTGCGAGTGCAATTTTTGTATAGGGGGCAGCCCCCGAGTGTAATTTTTGACTCTTTGTATATTGTATAGTTTGTATACTTTGATTTTTTGTCGAGCCCCCGAGTCAGTCGAGCGGGGTTTGTGAAATATGTGTTGGTTGTGAACCAATGACTGTGCAGCCCCCGAGTATTCGAGTGCGGCTGCAGAGTTTTTGTGTTCTTTGTTTGGATCCTTGTTACGCAGCCCCCGAGCATTCGGGTGCGGCTAAGGCATTGTGTTTCTGCAAGAGCGAGAGCTCATTTGATCGATAACACAGCCCCCGAGGGTTTCGGGTGCGGTTAAGGTATGAATTATGCGGGTAGTAGCCACAAAGAAGTCGAAGGAACATTGATTTTATTCCTCTTTTGAATGTTAGGCTGCAGGCCGCCTCATTAAAAACCTTCCAGTCCCCTTAGGTACCCTGGTAAGGAAAAGAGCGCGTCTGAAACCTGCAGCCATCCGACATATAGCCTATTACATTGTATGACTGTGAGCACTTTATGCGTAGAAACGGCGCAGATGCGCAACGTTCCAAGGATTATGAGAGAGTTCGCCTGTCTTCGCGTGCTTCAGTCGATATGCGCCTCCACCAAGGACCTCCGTGATGATGAAGGGACCTCCCATGGGGAAGCGAGCTTGTGCACCTTCTTTTGCTTCAGTCGAAGAACCAGGTCGCCAACGACGAAGGACCTGGTTCGCAGTCGACGGCTATGGTAGTTGCGAGATCCTGCTGGTAAACAGCTGTGCGGGCCAAGGCCGTGTCGCGCCTCATCGAGCAAGTCGACTGCGTCTTCGAGTGCTTCTTCCGCGTCTTCTTCATTGTATGCTTCAACTCGTGGCGCATTGAACCTTACATCTGATGGCAGAATTGCCTCTGCACCATAGACCATGAAGAATGGGGTGAACTGCGTAGAAGTGTTGGGAGTTGTGCGTAGGCTCCATAGCACAGATGGTAGTTCTTCGACCCAAGCACCCGCAGCTCTTTTGAGTGGCACCAGGAGGCGCTTCTTGATCCCACTCGTCACAAGTCCATTGGCCTTTTCGACTTGGCCATTGGATTGTGGATGCGCCACGGATGCGTAGTTGAGCGTAATGTCCTGCTCTTTGCAGAAGGTTTTGAACTCCTCAGCCGTGAAGTTTGTGCCGTTATCAGTGATGATACTGTTTGGGACACCGAAGCGGTAGATGATGCTCTTTATGAAGTTGACTGCCGTAGTAGCAGTCGAATTTGTGATGGGGACCGCCTCGATCCACTTTGTGAACTTGTCGACTGCCACCAGTAGGTGAGTATGCCCGCCATGCGATGATTTTTTGAGTGGCCCAACCATATCGAGCCCCCATTGGGCGAAAGGCCAGGCCAGCGGTATAGTCTTCAACGCCGATGCGGGTGCGTGCGGCCTTGTTGCGAATTTCTGGCAGCCGACGCACCTTTTGACTATGTCCTCCGCGTCTTTGAGTGCTGTAGGCCAGTAAAACCCTGCGCGAAAGGCTTTGGCTACGAGTGATCGACTGCTGGCGTGATGCCCACAGGTACCTGCATGAATATCTCGAAGTATGGCTTGGCCATCTTCGAATGCGATGCATCTTTGGAACATACCTGATATGCTGCGCTTGTATAACTCGCCGTTGATAACGGTGTATGCTTTTGATCTTCGAGTCACGCGTCGGGACTCGGTTATGTCATCTGGTAGCTCGCGCGGAGTATGTAAGCCAGAAAAGGTTGAGTCCAAGTTGGCTCAATGAGGAGTACCTCGACTGGGGGGTCCTCTGTGCTAGGCGCTTTGCTTTTGGCTGGCGTAGTCGACGGAGGAGGCTCTCGTTTCTCCTTGATAGATCTGTGTTCGATGCGCTCGAGGAAGACACCAGGTGGAATTTGTGCGCCAGTTGAGCCAAGATTGGCTAGCATGTCTGCTTCTTCGTTACTTTCCCTTCCTATGTGCCTCAACTCGCAGCCTCGAAGCTGCCCTCCAGTGTGTTGTACAGGTCGCGATAAGCGATCATGTTGTCCGCGATTGCGTCGCAGGCCTTCATTGTTTGCTGCACCACGAGATTGGAGTCGCCGTAGATCATCAATCGAGTGCACCCAAGTGCTTTTGCCATCCGCATGCCATGGATCAGAGCCTCGTATTCAGCCTCGTTATTGGAGGGTAGTTTGAATCCCATCTGCAAAACATAACGTAGCTTGTCCCCTTTTGGTGATATGAGGATGACGCCTGCGCCTGCGCCTTCGTGTTTCTTGGACCCATCGAAGTACATGGTCCAGGAATTGGACACGTCTGGTGCTCCAGGTAATTGGGCCTCTATCCACTCGGTTGTGAAGTCGGGTAGGACTTGTGCTTTGATAGCCTTCGGGTGCTCGTACTTGATGTCTCTTGGAGCCAGCTCGATGAGCCATTTTGCGACTCGACCCGTTGCATTGGGGTTTGTGAGGATATCACCGATTGCTGAGTTACTTACCACGGTGATCGGGTGCTCGGTGAAGTAGTGTGTCAACTTCCTTGAGGACATGAATACAGCGTATGCCAGCTTTTGATAGTGCGGGTACCGCTGTTTTGATATGGAGAGAACCTCGCTCAGGTAGTAGACTGGACGTTGTATGCTTTGGATGTGCCCCTCCTCCATGCGTTCGACTACCAGTACGGTGCTCACCACCCTGTTTGTAGCCGAGACATACAGGTAGAGTGGTTCCCGTTCCTTAGGTGCGACGAGGATCGGAGGGCTTGTGAGGATCCGCTTGAGATCTGTGAAGGCTGCTTCAGCTTCTGGCGTCCACTCGAACTTGTCCGCCTTCTTCATCAGTCGATAGAATGGTAGAGCCTTTTCACCCAGTTTGCTGATGAATCGACTGAGCGCTGCTACTCGTCCTGCTAGTTTCTGCACATCGTGAAGCTTTGAAGGCCTTTGCATTGTGAGGATGGCCTGTATTTTCTCCGGGTCTGCTTCGATTCCACGGGCAGAGACTAGGTACCCTAGAGCTGCCCGGCTGGAACGCCGAACGTGCACTTCTTAGGATTGAGCTTGATATGGAAGCGTTTGAGGTTTGCGAACGTCTCCCTCAAATCGTCGAGTAGTGTGTGTTCTTCCCTTGTGGTAATGACAATGTCATCCACGTAGACCTGGACGTTGCGTCCGATTTGCTTTTTGAGGCAGTCCTGCATCATGCGCTGGTATGTTGCACCCGCGTTTTTGAGCCCAAAGGGCATAGTTGTGTAGCAGTAGACCCCGAGTGGGGTTATGAACGCCGTTTTTTCTTCGTCTTCTTGCTTCATCCTTATCTGGTGATAACCTGAGTAAGCATCCAGAAAGGAGAGTCGTGCGCATCCGGCGGTGGAGTCGACGATCTGGTCGATTCGGGGTAGCGGGAAGTGATCCTTTGGACAGCACTTGTTCAGCGCTGTGAAGTCCACGCACATCCGAAGGATGTCTGTATGCTTCTTCTCTACGAGTACGGGGTTGGCCACCCATTGTGATTTCTTGATTTCCCTAATGAATCCTGCTGCGAGTAACCGGTCGACTTCAGATTCGACTGCGGTTCGCTTTGGGCCGGAGATTCGACGCATCGTTTGCTTGACTGGCTTTGCATCTGGAAACAATTGGAGAGAGTGCTCGGCGAATTCCCTGGGAATACCTGGCATGTCGGCTGGACACCACGCAAATATTTCCCAGTTCTCACGGAGGAATTCGACGAGCGCGCCTTCCTATGCGATAGGCAGGCTCGAAGATATGTTGACTGTCTTGGACGGATCGGTCGGGTGCACCTGATGCGACCTTGTGTCATTTGTAGCATTGAAGGATCTGTCGACTGCCAACTTCTTATGCTCCGGAAGGAGTGTGCGGTCGTTGGAAATCGCCAGTCGGCGAGTGATTCTTCCACCCCGAACATCTCGGAGATTTTGCTGAACTCGCGGTCGCAAGCATCGGACCTTTGAAAGTTTCCACGGACAGTGATGACTCCCTTTGGTCCTGGCATCTTCAGCGTGAGGTACGCGTAGTGTGGCACCGCCATGAATCGAGCAAACGTCGGGCGACCAAGAATAGCATGGTATTGTGATTTCCAGTCGACGACCTCGAACTCAATCGACTCTGTCCTGAAGTGGCTTTTGTCCCCGAACGTAACGTCGAGTTGTATGGTGCCTTCTGGGCTAATTGCTTTGCCAGGAACGATACCGTGGAAGGTATTTGAAGATTTTGGGAGGTTTTCGACTGACCTGTTCATTTTGCGGAGCGTGTCCGCGAAGATGATGTTTATGCCGCTGCCTCCATCCATGAAGACCTTGGTCATGGCGTAGCCTCCTATTTGCGCGTCGAGTACCAGAGCCGCGTGCCCTGGTCGAACTACAGCTGGGGGATGATCCTCTCGACTGAAGCTTATGATGGTTTCCGATCCCTTCAGAAATTCGGGCGGCAGGAGGTGCCATGACAGCCATGTTCACCTGTCGAGTGATTAGCTTTTGCTGCCTGTTGGAGGGGCGACCCTTTTGTATCATGTACATCTGCCCGTGGGGCTGTGGATATTGATCATCTTCCGCCCGTAGTACGGGTTGTATGGCACCTGCGAGGTTTGCGCCTGGAGCAGGCTGTGGTGGTGGTTGCGGTGGCGGCTGTGGCGCCATGAGAGCGGGCACAGCGTTCGGCTGTGGTGCGGGTGCAGGCGTGGGCTGAGCAGGTGCTGGGCCGTACCTTTTGAGTCGTATCATGTAGTCAGTCGCCATTTGGTCGAATTCCCTGCAGTTCCTTAGGGTGTGATTGGAGCGTAGTTTTCCGTCGTCCCCCTTGAAGAGGTGGAATCTGCACCAGTCGTCCATCTTTTCCTCGAATGACCGCTCGGGTTTTGCGTCGCTGCGTTTGCGCCATTCTTGCCTTTTGTAGCTGTCGCTCCGCTGCTCGCGATCTCGACTGTCCCGTCGATCATCCGAGCGTCGATTGCTTCTATCTTGGTCCTCCCGGGTTGTGTGTATCCAGCCGCCATGAACTCGGGTCTGTTATCGTCGTAAGGACGTTTGGAACGTTTGCGCCTGCGATCTTCTCTGTATGAATCTCTGCGGCCTCGACTGCCGCTTTCGTAGTTGTCGCGTGGTGGGGAAGCACGGGATCTGCGTACAGAATCCTCTCCATCTGCCCACTCAGTCGCAACTTTGATGAGGTCAGCCAGGGAGGTTGGCTTTTCACGACCAGTGCCTCTTTGAAGTCCTTCCTGGCGAGACCTTGTATGAAGGCATCCATGGCCCTGTCTTCTGACACTTTGCCAACCGAATTGCGTATTTCGGTCCACCGCCGTATGTATGATCTCAACGACTCGTCTGATCGTTGAGTGCATGCCCTTAATTCTTCGAATGTCTTCGGGCGCTCACATAGAGGCTCGAAGTTTTTGATGAAGTCTCTGCGGAAATCGTCCCACGAGTCGTATGATGATGGAGGGAGGCCTTGAGCCAGTCGCGGGCAGTTCCTTCGAGCATGAGTCGTATGTACTGCATCGCCGTGGTGTTCGTGCCACGCTGGCATGCCACGGCGAGTCTGTAATCTTCTAGCCACCCGGAAGGTTCTTGGCGACCGTTGTACTTGGGTTGTTCGCCTGTCAACTTGAACCTTTGGGCATCCGCGTCTCACGGATGCGTCGAGTGAAGCACAATGCTCCGCATGGCTCTGGTTCGCGATCAGAGTATGAATCGCTGCTATAGGATCTTCGAGATCTGCTTCTGCTGGACCTGTGCCGGCGCGTGCTTCTCCTTCCTTCATCCGAGTGGTGGCTGCGACCACTGCGATGATGTGCTGCGTGTCGTGAGTCGACTATGTCGCGATCGCGATTCCTTGCTGGAGTTTTGTCTTCTGGCTGTATAGCCTGTGCCGCTAGAGCTAGCGATTTGAGTTGTTGGCGATGCAGGGCTGCGTTAGGGTCATTCGCCGGAGGTTGCATTGCCTTGAGGTAAGCACCTACGGAGAATAATGCACCCGCAGCAGTTTTGGGCACTGGGATTCCGTTAGCGTCCTCTGTCATGAACGACAGGTTACGGGTGATTGCTACCCTTTCATGTTCTGGAAGGCTTGCCAACCGCGACCTAGGTCGTGGGGTTGGTTGCATTGTGGACCCGAGGGATTGCTCCCTTCTTCGGGCACTCGAGAGGCTGGCTTGCCTTTTGCGCTCTTCGAGCGTCGCTCGGTAGTTTTGCAGTCGAATTGACTCCTGCCAGTTGAAGTACTGGAAGGTCAACATCTCCTCTGGGGTGGAATTTGGTGGCATCATTGTGCACTCCTTTATGACTTTATCTGCTTTTGCTGCCATCTCCTCCGTGATTGTCAAGGTTGTGACCCCATCCGGCATGGTTACCGTGCATGGGAATTGTGCAGGCCTGCGAGCGGCTGCGTCTGCGGATGATTCTGCGGAGAAGGCCACGTAGACCTGATGGGGCGTGACCCGTGGACAGGTGTATGTGCTGTCGATTCCAGTCATGGACTCGACGTCGCCGTCGAGGCTCATGTCAGAGCCAGTATGTTCATCGAGTAGATCTTCGAGGCGAATCTCGTTGTCGATGTGCTCATCGCCTATGCTCATCTCGGTGTTGGCGAAGCCATTATGGATTTCTGAGTCGAGGTTGGTGTTGGTGAAGATCTCCGAGTCGACGTTGCTGTCGTTATGAATCGCGGGCTCGTAGAAGTCATCGAGGGAGATCCCGCAGTCGAAACTCTCGTCGAGTGGTAGGTTGAAGTCGACGTTGCTTGTGCGGTATGCTGATTCTGCCTCCTCGCCTTGGAGTTCCGTCATCATGAACCTGTCGATCTCGCCGGTCGACATGGTTGTTGCGGGCGAGCAGGCTTCAGGAATCGACGACGGGGCGAGCGCAGTCGACGGAGCCTCGAGTGCGCCCAGCGCCAGTTGTTGCGGATCTGTCGAGTCCTGCGTGCCAAGATTGTTTACGAAAAAATTGAATGCTCCAACAGTCAAACTCAAACCTGATTCAAGGCCGGAAAACGCCTCCTGAAGCTCCGGCGAGTGCGGATTGAAATTCATTGGAAGAGCAGATGCGCTTTTTGCAGGTGAAGCGGGCAGGCTGCCGCTTTTCGAGTGGATCGGCGAGTCGCCGTGTGTCGCCTGGATCGGCGAGTTGCTGTTTGCTGACATGGCCGGCGAGTTGCCGTTTGCAGATGAGATCGGCGAGTTGCCGTTTGCTGGTGTGATCGGCGATTTGCCGTTTGCTGTTGGGACCGGCGAAACTTCGAGTCCAGCGCTATTCTTTCCCACAGACGGCGCCACTTGACGAGGGGTAGACTCATCAAGACCCATGGTTAAGGTCCCTAGGTTATGAATATGGGGGAGAGAACGTGGTAGAGCTGGAAGTATCGTCGGCTGACAAGCAGGGCAAAGATTTTACCCAGGTTCAGGGCCCTCGTGTGGAGGTAACACCCCTACGTCCTGCCTGTCTGTTATTGCTTTGTGAATATGATGGTTACAAGGATCCCGGCGAGATGTCGATCTCGCTAGGGTTTGTGGCTCTGGTGTTCGTTGTCTGGTTCGATGGCCCTCCCAGTCCTTAAATAATAGGCTGGGTCTCGGGTGTTCGTAACCGACTCGATTTACAAGTAAGGAAACTCTAAACCGACTATTGCTTCGCCAAACTTGGAGGATACTCCATCTTCGTGGGCCTCCCTTCATGGGCTTCATGTAGGCTCTGATAGTTGGGCCTAGTCGATACGTGCACCAGGTACCCTCATGGTAGGGTACCCGATAGGCATACCCATGTCATAACCCCACATGGATACTCTACACAAACATATCATGGGTTAGTTCACAAAGCTATATAGACAATTGCTTACCATACCATTGGATCACAAGATCCCACATGGTACATGCAGCTTTGTGTGTTGATCACTTGAATCCATCCTTTCCACTTAGCCTTGATCAACTTTGTATCTTTTCTTCTTTCTTGATCATTTTCAAATATGTTCATTATATTCAATTCTCTTGATGTCATTCAACCTTGAACCCAACACATGGATTTCAAGCGTTGCCTATGGACGAACCTATAAGGATATCTCAATATACACATTAGTCCATAAGGATTGTCATTAATTACCAAAATCACACATGGGGAAATAATGCTTTTTCAATAACCTTGACATGTGTGTTGTTCAAGTTTGACCTTGCAAAGCAGGCCGAGATGTTTCGCCATGATCTACAGGGCTGCTTGGCGCGGGTTGGTAGTTTTTTAGCGTGAGTGGAGGCTTCTCCTATCAAGCTCCATATAGGCCCTGCCGTCTATCCATTGGCCGGGCTGCATGTTGATTCCACTTTTGAGGGGACATACCACTGTGGGTGTTTTGCCCCTCGAACTCCCTACACAACGTCACTTCTTGTTGTGTCAACTGTCTCTATGGATGAGATCACGTCGTGGTTCTGGTGGTGCAGCGCATGAGGGGAGTTTTATAGTGAGCCCTCTACTTTCGATGGTGCTTTTGACGGTGGACTTGCTTGATACCTCGACGGTGTCTACACCACCACTGCCGGAGCCCAGCCAGTCGCTTGCCATTACTGCCCTCGGCGCCAAAAGAAGGAGGTTTCATATATTAAAGTATATAGCCACTAACTATTATCCAATGCATCCAATAGACTTAATTTTCTAAAAAAATATATATAATTGTTCACTTTTTTGGCACTGGGCATCCACATGTTGTCAACTTTATTATTATGAAATCCATCGTAACTTGCGACGGACATTTGACAACAAATAGATTGAAAGTATTAGGCCAACTGTTAAATTTAACTCTAGAAGTTGTATAAATATGCTTAACTAATCAGACACTATAAACCACTAATAATATATATGTTAGATCATACACTTGAGAGATCTATGAGTCTATGACACATATACATATAGAAAAATGATTATACAACTATAAAAAAATGATTCAAGGAGAAACTTCTATATAGTACGTACAATCTATATTGAGTAAACACAAGAGTATTTCTTTTCAATGATACATTACAGCCGTATAACATTGATATATATTTGGTTAACTGTACCAAATAAGTAACAAAATTATATTCGTTAAGAATGTAAAATGTTAAAAATAAGTTGTGATAAGTTTAAAAGTTTAGTGTAAATAGTAATTATATTAATTCGCCTTGGGTCCAAATATTTATTTGACCAACCCTACACTACAACCTTGGGTATATACGAAGTGCCATGTTGACTCTTATCTGCTAGCAAGCTTTCGAGGTAAAAAACATTCATAAAAATGAACGACGAACTTCTGCAAGAAAAAAAATTAGGTTATACATTTCCATCAAGAGGCTTAATATCAACGTAACCAAATAGTGGCGGACGACAAAAAAAGACTTACAGATCAGAACACAGATGCAAATTTTTACATACATAACATATGAGCAATATATTCTAGCCACTGAAAATTAGTAATTGGAAGGCAAATAAAAATGTGTATTTCCATAGACAAATTAAAATGCATGGATAATATAATAGGCACCTCTATATATATCTATGGTAACACTTGTCTTCGTTTAGAAGAAAAATAACCCTTATTCCACGAGTAATCGTTAAGCACATCACGAATGATGTTATGTCCTTATAAAAATGGGTGTTTCCTAGCGTCCATAATTTGTGAGGGCTCTGTCCTGATCTAACGCTGGTGTCATCTGATAGGGCCATTGTTATGAAAGTGTCACGACCTATTGAAAGGACAAGGATGTCGCCTAGAGGGGGGGGGGTGAATAGGCGATTAAAACTTTTCCGGTTTAGGCTTGCTAATTGCGGAATAAAACTAGGTGTTTAAATTAACAAGCCAACAACCTAAATATACTAGGCTCACCTAAGTGCACCAACAACTTATGCTAAGCAAGACAAGCAACAAGGTGATAGCAAAAGAATACTTCAAACACGAAGGCTATCACAATGTAAAGTGCATAAGTAAAAAAGCTCGGGTATAGAAATAACCGAGGCACGCGGAGACGAGGATGTATTCCCGAGTTCCTCCTTGTTAAGGGAGTATGATACGTCTCAAACGTATCTATAATTTTTGATGTTCCATGCTTGTTTTATACCAATTGCTACATGTTTTGCATCTACTTTATATCACTTTTATACATTTTTTGGGACTAACCTATTAACAAGATGCCGAAGTGCCAGTTCCTGTTTTCTGCTGTTTTTGTATTCCAGAAAAGCTAGTCTGGAAATATTCTCGGAATTGGACAAAACTACACGGGGGTCCCTATTTTTCCAGAACAAGCCTGAAGGACCGAAGGAGCAACGGAGAGGAGCCAGGAGGGCCCCACACGCACCTAGGGCGCGGGGCCCCCCTCTGCCGCGCCCTAGGGTGGTGTGGGCCCCTCGGGGGTCTCTAGCCGCCGCCTTTCGCCTACTTATTCCCCCGACGCGAATACCCTAAGTACCTGAGCAAATATCCACGAAAAGTTCCAGAGACGCCGCCGCCATCAACCCTAGCTCGGGAGGGTTCAGAACCTCTTCCCGGCACCCTGCCGGAGAGGGGAATCGTCACCGGAGGCTTCTACATCGCCATGCCTGCCTCCGGAGTGATGCGTGAGTAGTTCATCCTTGGACTACGGGTCCATAGCAGTAGCTAGATGGTTGTCTCCACTTTGTGCCATCATATTTAGATCTTGTGAGCTGCCCTACATGATCAAGATCATATTATTGTAATGCTACATGTTGTGCTTGCTGGGATCCGATGAATATTGAATACTATGTCAAGTTGATTATCAATTTATCTTATATGTTATTTAAGATCTTGCATGCTTTCCGTTACTCGTAGATGCTTTGGCCAAGTAGATGCTTGTAACTCCAAGATAGATTATTTATGCTAGATAGTGGGTTCATGCCTCCGTTTAACCTGGGATAGTGACAGAAAGTTCTAAGGTTGTGGATGTGCTGTTGCCACTAGGGATAACCTAACGATGCTATGTCCACGGGCATATGTGTTTGTTTACATTACGCGCTTTACTTAATGCAATTATCTGTTGCTTGCAACTTAATACCAACGGGGGACTCGGATGACAACCCGGCGGTGGATTATTAGTCATAGATGTTGTTGGATAACGGTCTATGTATCTTGTCGTAATGCCCAATTAAATATCATAGTAGTCAACATGTCATATATATGCATTGTCATGCGCTCACTATTTGTCAATTGCCCAGCTGTAATTTGTTCACCCAACATGTTAGTTATCTTTTATGGAGAGACACCACTAGTGAACTGTGGATCCCGGTCCATTCTTTTACACTGATTAAACAACCACAAACTGCAAACTGTTCCTTTTTCATTCTCTGCAATTTAATACTCACTTTCCACACGAGACGTTTAATCCTTTGTTTTCAGCAAGCCGGTGAGATTGACAACCTCACTGTTTCGTTGGGGCAAAGTACTTTGATTGTGTTGTGTGCAGGTTCCACGTTGGTGATCGTGTTGCGCCGTGCGGCCACCAACAACCTTCTGAAGAGTTGCTGCTCCTACTGGTTCGATAACCTTGGTTTCTTTCTGAGGGAAAACTTGCTGCTGAACTGCATCATACCTTCCTCTTGGGGTCTCCCAACGAGCGTGTGATTCACGCCATCAGAGTACGTCTCGTTGGAGAGGTGTGAACCAACACAATGGTTCAACAACCACAAAGGTTTCACCTTCTTCTCCGATGAACCGCACCACAAAGGTTTGGTTCACCTTCCACTATCGGAATCCTTCGAGGCGGAAATCCGGAGCCTTTCAACAACGATCCGGGGCACAACCCACAACGGGATTGGGGGCTCCCGAACAGCTACAAGTGACCACACAAGGGTCTCAACCACCACACGGGCGTCTATGGTCCAAAGACCCAAGAGTAACAAGTTCACAAGCTTTCAACTTCCACGAATCCTCGTGGAGAGCACAAACCGATGCAACGAAGCAATGGCAAGAGCACAAGTGCTCAAATCCTTCACTCTCAAATTCCAACAAAGCAACAAATGCTTATGGGGGAATAAGAGAGGAAGAACAAAGAGGAGATGCACCAAGAACTCCAATATCAAGATCTACTAGGTTCCCCTCACTTAGAGGAGAGATGGATTGGTGGAAATATAGATCTAGATCTCCTCTCACTTTCCCTCAAAGATATGCAAGAATCATGGGAGAGATTGAGAGGAAGGCAAGCTTTTCCAAAGTCAACAATGGAGGAGAGAGAGGGGAAAAACGTGCTCAAGTTGTTGGGAAACATTGGGGAAGAAGGGCCCTTAAATAGGAGCCCGAAAAACTGCCCGTTGGGCTGTTTTTCCGCCCCGGGGCGGTACTACCGGGCTTGACCCGGTACTACCGGGTATGGAGAACTACCGGGTCACTACCGGGACCCTACCGGGTTAGAAACCGCTCAAAACCAGTACCAAAATCGAGATCCGGTAGTAGATGCGGTAGTAGGGGCGGTACTACCGCGCGTGTAAAACTGCAGAAAACACCGACACCAAAACATGCATAACTTGAGTTTCCGAACTCCGTTTTCGATGATCTTTGGCTCGTTGGAATCGTAACGAAGAGCTTTACAAGATCATGTAGAGAAACATCATAGTCCAACAATGGAGGATAAAACCAAATGGGGAAAGGTTAGACCTCTCGATAAAAGAACAACCGATAAAACCTCCAAACCAAAACCGTAATATGTTTCTCATCCGGACTCTCTTTTCTATGATCTTGGGCTTGTTAGAAGATACTCACAAGCTCTACAAGATTATGCATATACACATCATAGTCCATCATGTGAGGAGGAAACCACAAGTAGAGAGTTTGAGCTCTCTTAGAAAAGATAAACCGGTAAAACCTCGAACATCAAAAATGCAATAAGATATTCATATGAAATCCGTTTTTGATGAACTAGAGCTTGGTATAGAGATGAACACAAGCTCTAAATTCTCACATGGATGATATGCCAAATATGCAAAGATTTGAGCTCTCCACAAAGATGCGATCAAGTTACTCACTTGAGAGCCCCTCTTGATAGTACGCCGTCTATCCTATAACCCTGTCTCCCACTAACACCACGAGAGCGGTAAAATAGAAACCCTATCAAGATCATACCTTTGCCTTGCGCATTCCACTTGAGCTCGATGATGACGATCTTGACTCTCTCAAGTTGGAACACCTTTCTTGATTGTGCTTGCTAGCACATACTTGATGAAGACTTCTCCAAATACTCCCCCATACACCATGATGGGATGGGAGAGCCTTGCTAAGCTCCGTCTTCATGAATCCACTTGAACTTCATCTTATTATCTTGATATAGATGATGGCTTGGAGATAAACATGAATGTTCACTCAATCTTGTTTTCCAAGCCATGCTTGCAATAAGCTCAACTCTTCACATGACCATTCTTCATATAAACCCTTGGATAGAATCTTGGTCATCATGTAATCTTCTAGAGTCCAACACATGAACTCCAATCTTCTTCATGAACAAGATCTATAAAGATAACTCAATGCAAACATTAGTCCATAAGGATTGTCATTAATTACCAAAACCACGCATGGGGCAACACATGCACTTTCAATCTCCCCCATTTTGGTAATTGATGACAATCCCTTTTACGAGGGTTTATATAATGAATTAAGCAACCATGCAACACAAAGAGTAAGGATGCAAGAGCAAGAAAGGCAAATGCTTAAGAACGAAACTCAAGCATAAAACCAAATTCCCTTAAACCCTCTAAACTTCTCCCCCATTGGCATCGATTCCCGAAATGGGAGGAAAAATTTAGAAGACCAATATAGTAAGAGCTCCCCCATAGTGTGTGCATTTCTCATAATTTGAGTGAAATCAAATGCACATATCCAATGACGAATAGTTGGGGGAGATCAAACTATATCGAGGATCCAAAAAATGCAAAAAAAAAATCAAATTGAAAGATACTTCGACAAAAGAAGTAACCAATCAAAAAGGATCCGAAAAAGTGTTCTAAAAAACAAGAGGGAACACCCCAAGGTACGTGCACAAAGTAGGATTTTCATTTTGATATAGTGTGCACAACATGGAATCCTCACTCCCTCCTAGATAATTTTGAACACGAACAAAAGAGTAGCAAATAGGTCCACAAGCTTATTAAGATCCAAAAAGGAATACCAAAAGAAAAACAAAGCTTGTGCCTTTTAGAGACCACCAAAGAATCAAAAGCAATAAAAGGTGGTCACTAACAAAATGGAATACCAAATAAAGATGTAACTACTCTCATGTGTATAAGTTTCTAAGTAGACATCAATCATGAGATATAAGTCCACAAAGAAACATGCACACACAAATTAGACATTACGGTGAAGAACATGATATCCAAGTGGAAGTTATATATATACCAATAGGATCATTGCTTAAAAGCATAGCACAGAGCTCAATTTTATCTTAGAAGGAAATAGATGAACTTCCAACACAATCTCATCATAGCATCAAAAATATCCACAAGGGAAAAAAAGATAGTTGGGATGCTCCGAGAAAGATAACAAATATCGCAAAAGGCAAATGATTTTGAAAAGCATCAATATTGCATATGTGAGACATAGAGTAGAAAGTGCTAGATTAACATATATGAGATTGATGAATCATGAAAATGATTATATATATTCCCCTTGAGATGTAATCATCCCGGCTTGCCCACATTTGCAATAAATTTGTTTTGCAAGAACCAAATGAATTGCAACAAGAGAAATTCATGCCAATATACAACCTACACAAGGTTGAAAGCTAGAGAGTATGCATGAGGAAGATACTTGTTACCGAGATAGCATTGGTGATGTAGAAGATAAGAGTTCATGATCATCCGAGCTTGGCTCCAATAAGCACATGGTGATAACCGTAGTGTTAACTTGATTTATAATGTTATTCCCATTGGAGATAACTGGTTTATAATGCATTGAAATTCATTCATTTGGTTTGCAATTAGAGTGTCGTCCTTGTACCTCAAAAGCATAAATTTCCTGATCAATAACATTTTGTTCGTACCTTCTTTGCGGGCATACAACTCCTGATATTTATTAGCATAATGTGTGTGCACATGTCTCATCAATGCTATGGTTCAAAACAATGTCATCAACCCAATATCGAGTTAACCTACAAGTTTGGAGATGAAGTACCTCCCACTGATCTTCCTTCACGTACTCGGGAATATTAGCGTAGAGCACCAGCTTCCATTATTCTTTCATATACATTTTTTTTCATTTCACTCATTCAAGATCGATAATTTATACAATTCAAAGATATCATTGCGTCGATATTCACTTCCATCTTTTACCATAGGCAAACTACACTCGACACAAAACAAACCTTGCTATGAAACTTGAGTAAAAACTAAACCTCAACTATGATACCACTTTGTCGAGAGAGATACATAGCCCCACTAGCCGTCATCTAACTTTAAATGATAGTTTCAAGGAGAAAATATGCAACCGGAATATAAGCACAATCACTTGCACAAGTGACACAATGATTTACGTAAAAAACCTCCTTAACCTAAGAAGGAAAAACCATGGTCCACACAAGTTCCACCACTACTTCCACTATGAGCAATCTGGGTAAAGAACATATTTAGATATTTACAACACACTTCAGCATCAGGAAAAAAAACAGAAAGAGAAGAGAAAACGAAAACAAAAGAAGAGAAAACGTTACATGGGCCGGTCCATCAGGCGTTGGTTGGCTGTTGAAGTGAAGAGGCTTTGTTATCCACCAGTGCTCAGAGCCTGGCCCAGATAAGAAAAACACACACGTGCACGTTGCCTTCGCGTGCACCGACGGTCCGGATCGAGACCAAGAGAGGATCTGGACCGTCCGTCCCTGTCCTAGCACGGGCGGTGCAGACGAAGCGTCCTCTCTTTGGCTCCCACCGTCCGGCCGCAACAACTAAGGAAGACCAAAAAAAAGAGGGGAAAATCTTCAAACGAAATCGAGATCCGAGGCACAGGTCGAGGTGATTCTCTCTCTCAATCTCTTGCTTGCTCCGTTGCTAGTTCGATTTATGATTAGCTAATTTTGCTAGGAATTTTAGCGCGCTCGCATGCTTCCTTCCGTTCTCGATAGAAGCAAGTAATTTCTTCTTCCTTGTATGTGTATATCTCCAATCGGGTAGCTGGCGCTGTAGTAATCTGCCCTCAAAAGATGCGATTTTGAAGTTTTTTCACTTAATTTACTGGATGATATGTGAACCTAGACAGCGGTTTGCGGCTGGCATCCTCAGGATGCGCGGTTGTGGATTTGGTTTTGAAACTAGGGTTTCGAATTGGGATGTATCGACCTAGAATCATCGGATATGCACCCCACGTTTCGCTTGGTTTCCTGGTTCTTCTGTATGCTTAATTGGTGAAATTGTTAGTACATCTGGTTGCTCAATCTTGTTTATTGCGTGGTGCGCTTTGCTTCAGTTGAAGCGAATTTTCTAGCTTATCCCGGATGTTTATTTGAGGAAAAGTTGCCTCTTTTTGTGAAGGCTAAGGCTTTTAATTTTGCCGCAAAACTGGACTGTAGTCACCTTGTGATTAACCCTTCCCTTTCTTGTTACAAGTTTTCCCTCAACAGAGAGTCTGATTACAAGCTTGGAGCCGAGTTTAGTCGGTTTTGTATTAATCGAAAATTGCTCATTGTGCATATTTAGGTTCCTGATTTTGTATTCATAAATAAGTGCATGTTAGCTGTTCTGTAGATTCCTTTTAACACGAGGTGAACAACTAGAGTGTTGTATTCCTCTTGGCGACTAGGTTGCCCTTGATTCATTTTTCTCGATAGGTGCTTGTTTCAACGTATGGATTTTCTTAATGCAATTTGTTAAGTGAAGTGTTCAATGGTTGCATTGCAGGCATTTGTATATTTATTTTTCTGGATTGGGGGAAAGAGGACGTTCATCCCAAGTTAGGATTTTGGAATTTTATGGCCTTTGATTCCAATAAGGCAGGAGACGCTTCACCCAATTATTCTTCTAGCATTTGCAACAAGGGCACACTCATCCAGGCAAGCACCTTCACTCATTGTGGAAAGGCTATTAACTGGAACAGCTTCAACAGACTAACCAACCAAGAGTCAAGTCATGGATCACTTGCAAGGGTTACTGACCCAAAGGAAAATGGTGAAACAGGAAATGATGCAACTGCCTCAATGTGCTTCACTGATCTGCCGTCTGCATTGGTCTCTGAAATCCTTGCCCGCCTTGATCCAAAGGGGCTTGGCATCGTATCTTGTGTCTCCACCGTTTTCCAGACCCTAGCCACAGATCATCAGGGATGGAAGAAATTCTACTATGAAAGGTGGGGACTACCGAATGTTCCCATTGGACCATTAGTTCCAGGTGGAACTCCAGATGGGAGATCGTGGAAAACATTGTTTGTGGATCGTGAGTTTCAAAGTAAATCATTCATGGGAAGATTTAGTGTGGATATTCTCCGCGGCCACAGTGAGGATGTACGCACTGTGTTCCTTCTGGCATCTGCAAATTTGATATTCACTGGTGGTCATGATTCTGTGGTTCGGATGTGGGATATGGAGGAAGGTCTAATTATTGATGAGTCCCGTCCGTTTAGTTGCACTATCCGAGCAATTGCAGCTGACAGTAGGCTATTGGTAACTGGGGGATCCAAAGCCTTCATTCAGTGCTGGAGAGCTATTGAGGGGGCTTCGCGCCTTTTCGACATTTCTGGAATTGTTACTAACCAGACTTCTGAATTTCGCCTCTGGGGGCATGAAGGACCTGTGACTTGTCTTGCCTTGGATTCAACGAGGATTTACAGTGGTTCTTGGGATATGACTGTTCGTGTTTGGGACAGAGCTCAGATGAACTGTGTACAGAAGTTCATGCATGCTGACTGGGTTATGTCCCTGGCTCCTTATGGAAATACTGTTGCCAGTACAGCTGGCAGAGATGCATATGTGTGGGATGTCGGGAGTGGTGAGTTGACAACTATAATTTCCAATGCCCATGTTGGTAATGCATATTCTGTAGCTCGAACACACCTGGCAGATGTGCTGTTTACTGGTGGAGAGGATGGTGCAGTTCGCTTGTTCGATGTGTCTGAGATATCTGATAATGAGAATATTAAACCAGCTGCTACCTGGGTGCCGCACACTGGCCCTGTTCATTCTCTTGCTTTTGAGTACCCATGGCTTGTTTCTGCCTCTAGTGATGGCAGGATTGCGCTAATTGATGTAAGGAAGATCTTGTCCCCACCAAACTCGTCAAAGCGCGGACTTAGGGTTAAGAACATTGATCCAAGTGCCATAGAACCTCCACAGAGGATGCTTCATGGCTTTGGATGCTATCTGTTTTCTGTTGACATCGGTGCTGATAGGATCGTATGTGGGGGCGAGGATGGTGCTGTTAGGGTCTGGAACTTCTCAGAAGCACTGGAGATTGAGAAGAGGGCGCAGGCATTGAAGAGTTTGAGGCAGGAGAACCGCATGAGACGGAGGAAAGCACAAGTAGAGATGAATGCAAATGGCAGGAGGACTGATCAATGCTCAGTAGCCATGAAAAGAAACCAACTGAAGGGTGACAAGAGTGTCACTTGGCAAATCAAACGTGCCGTCAGTGACAAGGTCAAGTCGTAGACCAAGATTTGAACCTCTTGTACTTTATCATGGGACATACAGCTAGTTCTTTCATGGGAAGTTGCTTTTCTAATTCCATCAAAGCTAGATTTGCTATACGTAGGTCAACATTGACATTTTGAGATATTCAACTCCTAACTATTACACTATGGTCCCATTTCATCTGTATGCATTCCTTATTCGACCTGGCCTCTATATTTATCTAATGGATGCAAGTTTCCACACATTCTTCTGCTTAAAGCTTTGATTATATCAGCAATTGTTAAGCAACACTATGCAGGAGTGATTAACATGTGTATTTATCTCACTGTTGCAGCAAACAGCTTTGATGATTTGATCCCTAGGCTTTACCTGGATGTATTTTTCAGTCTGTGGCCTTTGATAAGAAAATCATGTATCTTTGCTACACATAATTTTCAGCACGAGTTAGAAAGTCAGATTTGCAGGTATTATTGTCTAAAACAGCACTAGATTTGCTGCACCCTTTATGTTTAGTTAGGATGATGCAGATTTGCAGAGCAGAGCACTGTTGTTTTGTTTTGTTTCGCGTCTACTACCCAAAATGATGACCCCTGTTGTTTTGTTTCGCGTCTCCTACTTGCAGCAAATAGCATTGTGGGTTGTTGCAACTTGCAAGTGAGCACTGACTAATACACACCCAGCCAAGACTGCCAATCCAGTGTTCCAAACACAATGTCAACTTGCACATTTTCTATTCCCTATTTGAATGATTGCTAGTAGAGTATTGTTTTAGCTCAGGAACATGGCCGAGAGAAATTCTGCGCCCTGCATTTTCTGTTTTGTTTATGGGTTAAACTATTGGTATATCTGACAGGCGGTGCAGCTGCCACATGCTGCAGGCTTATGTGCAGCAAATTTGAAACTGCAATTTCAAGGTCTTTGTTCTTACCCAGGCAGCTTCCTCCCTGTTTCCTTCCCCCTTACCTGCCCTTTTTTTTCTTTTCTATATATTGCTGCTGTTTCCTTCCTGCTGGTCACTAGAACGTTGTGATTATGCATGACCTGCTCCAGAATCTGCTTGGATACGATGTGATCTGCGAAGTTTGTGACTTCGTTATGTCTTGCTGATGAAGTCTCTACTACTGTATATCTATCTATATGCTTGGGTGTTGGTGGGTGCATTTTTCTTTCTGGAATCTGTGCGTCGGCATCTGTACATATATTTTGCACTGTGATATTTAGGTCCAAGTGAGGAGTGGCTAGCTTTACCATCGAATCAGAACGATGCCTGCCTTTTTTCTCTGAACCATGGGAATCAACTAGTGATATTCAAAAAAAAAATGAGACCATCCAGGACTAGCCCTTGGTGGCTTCTTTTTATAGAAGAATTGCTCCTTTGCGAGAATTTTAGAAATTCGCTCCCGACGGGATTCGAACTCTGGTTGCTAGGTTGAGCCACTGCTACCTTTGTCACTGGGCCTCTGCCCCGTTCTCAACTAGCGACATTCCAACACCCAGCACTTGGCAATGTTCACATATAACAGAATGGTTGGTGCTTTCTTTTTCTTTGTTACTGACTTTGCAGGTCACATATTTGTTCTTGTTTTTTCCTAAAAAATTGTGCACTGATTTTGCTAGCTGCATCAAATATCTTAGCCTAGAGGTCTGTTTCTGAAAGCTAACACGTTTGTCAGGCAGGCATGAATGAATCAGTCATGCAATCATGCCAACATGATGAAACTTGATTAGACAAGTTGTTATCATCTGATGAGCAGTTGAGCAGGGACTATTGGGAACATGAGCATGTGTTGCTCCACCCTCCATGCATGTGACCCAACACCACCACGGCCTCCTCCTCGAGCTCAATGGATTGTGACTGGGTTCTCAGTTCCTCACCACTCTCTCCAGTCCCCACTTTTCAGGAAGAAACCAACAATTTAGCTGAATCCGTATTACATTTCTCGAGACACCCGATTAGATTCATTTCTCACTGAGCAAGTTAACTTCATGGGGAAAAAAAGTTAACTTCATGGGCAATATAGGAAAGGCCTGAGACGCAAGTCCGCCAATGAGTACCAGTCTGCGGTTGCCTTACCAAGCAGAACACATAATTCTGACTCCCAAGTTCGAGTGATCTCTTTATTTTTCTTAAAATTAAGAACCACAGCTACACGTTTTAAAAAATCTGAATAAAAATTCTACATATTGTCAATGATGTATCCCTAACATGTAAAATCTCACACAGACGAGCCTTGGTCGTCTACCCCTCTCCCGCTACAGTAGAGAGGGGCGACTTTTTCGCCTCCCCGCAGATCCACCGAGTCGCCGCGGATCCAGCTGATCCCTCGCCCTCCGCCGGCCGCTCCGGCGGCGGGAGGGCGGGGGATCCCTGCGTCGCGTGTGTACATAGTGTTGGGCGTGTGGGTTCTTCGGCCGGCGGCGCCATGGAGGGTTGGTTTCGTCGGTGTTTTGGTGCAGGTGGGTTCCTCCTCTCGCGGCGGAGCTCGGTGGAGGTCCGCGGCGCCGCACCTGCCCCTTCACTCTCTGGGATCTCTGGATCCACTGGGAGTGCCTCCCCCTTCCCGGATCTGGCGTGGCGGCCGATCTGGGTCGACGACTTCGAAGCTGGAGCAGATGCAGGAAGACGATGGAGAAGAAGCGGGAGCTGGATGGAGGCTCCTTCGAGCTCGAGGACCGGCGACTTCCCGCCCGCCTGGGGGCGTCTTCCCAACCAAGGATTGATGGAAGATGCGGCGGCGGCGCGCCACCGGCACGTACTGCTCTTCGTCGACTTCTCCGGGTTGCAGATGGACGGTTTTGTATTTCCTATCCTTCTCGAGGATCTCTCTGTAATGCTTTTCCTGTAATTGCTCTGGTTTCATCGCAAAAAAAAAAAAAAAAAAACATGTAAAATCTCGATTTGAAACCAAAATGAATTTTTGTACCAAGCAGTGCTATTACAAAGCCACGTCGGCCACTCCGAACTCCGAAGAACAACAACTAATGTTCATGTCGCGCTTGAAAATTAGAAATATGGAAAAAGTTACAAATTGTACTCTAAAATAATCTAATTTGTCCATAAAAAGATTTTTTTGGCAATGGCGTTCTATTTCATTTCCAAATTCCCAGCGAGAATCCGAGATCCATCTCCTCTAGACGACCTTCCCCTCTGCAGTCACCTTTGTCTCCCCTCTTCTTCCTCTCCACAGTGCTGACCTACCCAGGCTCCCAATCCAATCCAATGCGCCGCTGAAAATACCTCCACTCGCCGCCGCCGCGTCCTAGAGCAGCCGCCGCCCCCAGCTCCTCCGCCTCCCACGCGCGTCGCCGCCACCGGCGTCCCCGTCCGCTCCACCACTCATCGCTATCTCATCCCCGGCCGCAGTCTCGGCCACCGGCGAGCTTCCCACCACCCGGTGATCGGCTAAACCCCTCTGACGTCCCCGAGATTCCGGGTGTGCCGGCCTCCCACCCCCGGCCGGCACACCGTCTAGATCCGCCGCGATGTTCCAGACGAGGCTCCTCCTGCTGGCCGCCGTGAGTGTCGTGTTCGCCAGCCTGCGAGCCCACGGGCGGGAGCTGCTCCTGAGCTGCGGCTCCAACGCCACCGCCGACGCCGACGGCCGGCGATGGGTCGGCGACATGGCCCCCGGCCTCAACTTCACCCTCAGCAGCCCGGGGATCGCCACGGCCGGGAGCAGCGGCGCCAGCAATGGCACCGAAATCCTCGGCCCGGTGTACCGCTCCGCGCGCCTCTTCACCACCACGTCCTGGTACGACTTCGCCGTGCTGCCGGGGAACTACTGCGTCAGGCTGCATTTCTTCCCTGCCACATTCGGGAACTTCAGCGCGACCAGCTCGGTGTTTGATGTCGTCGCCAACCAGTTCAAGCTGGTTTCCAAGTTCAACGTGTCGGAGGAGGTTGTCTGGAGAAGCTCCGTCAGCAATTCGGCGGTCACCGCGGTTGTCAAGGAGTACTTCCTCGCGGTTGATACGCATCGCCTGCAGATCGAGTTTGATCCCAGCCCTGGGTCGTTTGCGTTTGTGAATGCGATCGAGGTGATGCTCGCTCCGGATGGTTCTTTCAACGGCACGGTGAACAGAGTTGGTGGTGTGGATCCGCACCTTGCTCCTGAACTAAGCGGCCGGGCTGCCGAGACTATGTATCGGCTGAATATTGGAGGGCCTGCACTGCCGTCTTCACTTGATCAGTACCTTCATAGGCCATGGTACACTGATGAGGCATTCATGTTTTCTGCCAATGCTGCTTTGACTGTGTCCAACACCTCAGGAATAAGATATGTCTCGAGCAATGACTCGTCGATTGCTCCCATCGATGTCTATGAGACTGCAAGGATCATGGGCAACAACATGGTTGTGGATAAGCGGTTTAATGTGACATGGAGATTTTTTGTCCACCCCAATTTTGATTACTTGGTCCGTCTTCATTTTTGCGAGCTTGTCTACGACAAGCCCAGCCAGAGGATTTTCAAGATCTACATCAACAACAAGACAGCTGCTGAGAACTACGATGTGTATGCCAGTGCCGGGGGTATTAACAAGGCATATCATGAGGACTACTTCGACAGCTTGCCGCAGCAGGTAGACTCACTTTGGCTTCAGTTAGGCCCGGACTCCATGACCAGTGCTTCAGGTACTGATGCACTTCTCAATGGTGTGGAGATATTCAAGCTCAGCAGGAGTGGCAACCTTGATTATGTGCTTGGCCATATTGACATTGGTTACCAAAGGGGGATTTCCAAGGATGGGAGGAAGATAGGTTTATGGGAAGAAGTTGGTATTGGCTCGGCATCTTTTGTGACGCTGGCAAGCGTTGTTCTGTTCTCATGGTGCTATATAAGAAGGAAACGAAAAGCTGTTGATGAGGAGGTTCCTCCTGGTTGGCACCCTCTGGTCCTCCACGAGGCTATGAAAAGCACTACGGATGCCCGCGCATCTAATAAATCACCCTTGGCACGCAATTCATCTTCCATCGGTCACAGGATGGGCAGACGATTCAGCATTGCAGATATTAGGTCTGCCACAAAGAACTTTGACGAGTCATTGGTCATTGGTTCTGGAGGTTTTGGCAAGGTTTATAAGGGTGAGGTTGATGAGGGCATCACAGTGGCAATCAAGCGTGCAAATCCATTATGTGGCCAGGGTCTGAAAGAATTCGAAACAGAGATCGAGATGCTCTCCAAGCTTAGGCACCGGCACCTTGTTGCAATGATTGGCTATTGTGAAGAGCAGAAGGAGATGATTCTGGTCTATGAATACATGGCCAAGGGGACTTTGCGAAGCCATCTCTACGGAAGTGACCTCCCACCTTTGACATGGAAGCAACGGATTGATGCCTGCATTGGTGCGGCCCGTGGGCTTCACTACCTCCACACTGGAGCAGACAGAGGTATAATTCACAGGGATGTAAAGACTACTAACATCCTGTTGGATAAGAACTTTGTTGCAAAAATAGCAGACTTTGGGCTGTCGAAGACTGGACCAACACTGGACCAGACCCACGTTAGTACAGCAATCAGGGGAAGCTTCGGGTACCTTGATCCTGAGTACTTCCGAAGGCAGCAGTTGACACAAAAGTCTGATGTGTATTCTTTTGGAGTGGTGCTCTTTGAAGTTGCTTGTGCAAGACCAGTTATAGACCCCTCAGTGCCGAAGGATCAAATCAACTTGGCAGAATGGGCGATGAGATGGCAGCGTCAGCGCTCGCTAGAAGCAATAGTGGATCCACGGTTGGACGGTGACTACTCGCCAGAATCCTTGAAGAAGTTTGGAGATATTGCGGAGAAGTGTCTTGCTGATGATGGAAGAACCAGGCCTTCAATGGGTGAGGTCTTGTGGCACCTGGAGTATGTGCTGCAGCTCCATGAAGCTTACAAACGCAATCTGGACAGCGAGTCA
This sequence comes from Poa pratensis, assembly GCA_947311845.1. Lineage (NCBI taxonomy): Eukaryota > Viridiplantae > Streptophyta > Magnoliopsida > Poales > Poaceae > Poa > Poa pratensis. Next base: position 16,555,703 of record CAMZMU010000047.1, read on the forward strand.
TTCGGAAGCAGTGAACTGGGATTTGCTGACATGTCTTTTAGCATGCCTCACATCAGAGAGGGAGAAGAGGAGCATCACTCAAAGCAATCAGGTATCAGAGAAGATTCAGCCCCTTGAGATTTCTGACATCTGGTAACCCACTGAAATATCTTGATTGTGTTGTAGCCGTGGTCTTGATGTAAAATTGTGTTATATTCTTCACTTAGATTCTTCTTATTCTTTTGGGCGTTGTCCTGCTCGACAAGTGTAGAATAATAGGATTTTTGTAGATTACCCCCAAAAAAAAACTTGGACATGTCAAGTTTTTCCTTGACAACCTTCTCTATCATGTGATTTGTTTAACCCACGGGGTTTCATGTAGTTCTGCCTGTGTGACCTGTATAAATCTTACTAATAATATAATTCCATCTTTGAACTTATATATATCCCGTGGAACTGTTTTCTTATATGTCAAATGTTGTGCGGTAAAGTCTGGTCCAACATTTATTTCACTGTCATTTCTGCATACCTACGCAAACTTTATCCTTTGCTCTATTCCCTTCTACCCTCCAATATAATGTCTTGCAATGTTGCACTAACTATGTTGTACTTTGATGTACCTAAACCCTAATGTATCCATAAGGTGTTTGTAACAGTTTTTAAACAATGTTTGCACTTGAGAAACTAAATGAGGCAAAGCCTGGACAATTCGACCATTTGGCATACTGTGATGATACAAAATACATGGATTTGCTGGTAGTCCTGGAAGGGGAGACCTGCCACCTAGTCTGGCCTGAGGCAACCTCCGTGGTCAACGCCGTTCTGTCAGTGTGTCACAAACCACAAGGGCGACCACATAGTTGTCCAGGTCGGCGTAGTCTGCACAACCTCCATGCAATTCCATCTTTCAGAGTCTCCTGCCATCTGGTAGCATTCCTCACATACTGCAACAGCTAAACCTCTTTGAGGGGCCACCACCTCCATGCAATCCGACTGAACATTCAGTCGATTACAACCAACAATTGAAGCAATGTACAGAAGTTCTTGGTGATAATATTTCAACTTCCAGGCTCTCGGTGAGCAGATTCAAAGTCAACAGGCAACAGTTACAATGGATTCAAAGTCTCACGTTTTTATTTTCTTTCATCTGGGAGGAACAAAAAGAGAAATTTTACGCATAGCTTGGAGGGTTTGGAACTTTGGATAGGCGTGTATACCTGTCATGGTGATCATGGCCATGGCGCTAGATCGGATCAGGAAGAAAAAAGAGCTCTGGCTCTGAAACTAAGTCAACAATAGTATTTGGCGTTGAAGACCGATCTCTAGGATCGTTGTACTTATAATGCAAAGCAACGTACAAGTCAAGAAATAATCATGTCAGGATCACAACGGATCGATGATTGATAGGAGACATACAACATAGGCTAAACTACCATATATATTATACTTGATTGATTTCCGTCAGTATGGGACGGAGGGAGTAGCTGATTATCTCTAAGGTCAAGGCGCATCAGTTCTGGGCGAGGAGCTCTTCTAAAATATTTGGGATAATGGTCTTTAGATGCTCAAAGCCATCACTTGCTGCGGCTGTCTTGAGGTATTTAGAAGACGCGAGGAACTTGAAGCATGCCTTCTTAAGCCCGTCACAACCATGTTGCTCAGCAAATGCCAACATAGTTGCCACCGTAATAGTGTTGATGCGGCTGCGAAACATGTTGGTGCAAATCAACTGTAGTCTCTCCAGATTATACCTATCCGCCGCCACAAACAAAAGTTGAGCCATTTCCATGATTTCGCCGTCGTCTATACTAGGCAAGGTGTCAGTGTAGATAAATTGGAGCATCATCTTGAATACTTTGGCTTCCATGTCATTGATCTTCATACACGTTGCATCATTGTCCTTCACAGGACCGAAGAGCTGCGCCATGAACACAGACGAGCGAGCGGCGAGCAAGCGCCTATGCACGGCGAACGTCTCTCCGCCGACCTCAAAACTCACGTCCGCCCCCACACCGGTTTCCAGCATACGGCCAAACTGCTGAAGCATCCCAGGAGGTGGCACCGTGACGAGCTGTGTTGTGGGTTGCGTGCGGATCTCCTTGGTGACGCTGACATCGCATCTGATACTGAAACAGTCATCTTTAAGATAGTTCGAGTTCTCCAGTTCCTCCCTTTTAATGAATCTTGGAAACTCAGTTGTGTACCCTTGGGCCGTCGTGTAGTCTGGCACCGTTCACCCACCTGATCTAGGAGGCTAAACCTGCACCTTACCTTGACGTCCGTAGTATCATCAGTTGGATGAAGAAGTAGGAAAACAGATATGCAATCGCCGCAAGATGCATCGTGGCCATCAGGATAGTATACAATTTTCCAGGTATGCCCTCCAACGCTGAATATGCCAGATGGAATGCCCCGGCAAACGCCAAGTCCAACAGTATTCGAATATCCCTTGACTGTGAGAACATGCGACCCGGATACACATTCGGCCACAATGGTCGATGATGTGTGCGCCGGCGTGGCTAGGATAGGCTCGGAAGAGCTAATAATCATATCAGGTGGGATATCAACATTGGCCACTAGGTCCTCTAGAATATTTGGCTGAGTGGTCTTGAGGTTCTCAAAGGCATCACTCCCTACGATCGCCATCAGGTTTTGAGAAGACGCGAGGAACTGGAAGCAAGCCTTCTTAAGCTCAAGACAACCATGCTGCTCAGCGAATGCCAATCCAGTGATCACCGTGCTTGTGTCAATGCAGCTGCACAACATGTTCTCGCAAATCAACTTGAGCTTCTGGAGGTCATACCTATCTGCCGCGACAAACAACATCTTTATGGTCTCATCATCGTCTATCTTTGGCAACGAGTCTGTGTAGATAAAGTGAAGCATAGCCTTGAAAACCCTTGGTTCCATGTCATTGATCGATACACTACTCGTTGCAGCATTCTCCTTCATCGAAAGAAACTGCGCCATGAACACCGAGGACCTAGCGGCGAGCAAGCACCGGTGAGCTGCAAACGTCTCTCCGACGACCTCAAAAGTCACGTCCGCCGCCTTGCCGGTCTCGAGGATGCGGCCAAGCTGCTCATGCATGTCAGAGGGTGGCGGCGTGACGTCCTCCGTGCGGATGTTGGTGACAGAGACCTCACATTTGGCGCTGAAACAATCGTCTTTAAGATACGTCGACTGCTCCAGTTCGTTCCTTTTGATGAGTCCAATTCCTTTTATTCCTCGGGGAACAAATGTGAGCGTCCGGTATGGTCTAGTGTATTTTGGCACGGGTTTGCCGAGCTGATCCAATAAACTGAACCTGCAGCTTACCTTGACGCTCGTAGCATCGGTCTGACGAAGTAATAGACCAATGGATATCAAAGCACTTCCTGGTCTGAAACCATCAGGGTAGTATGCCATATCCCAGGTATGCCCTCCGACGCTGAAACTGCCCGATTGGATGTACTTGCCGACGCCGATTCCAACGTGTTGTGTTTGTGTCGAATATTATGTACGAGTTGGGTTACGGTAGGACTTGGAGTTGTATTAGGTGTGGATATGATACGAGTAGTGTTGGAGTCGAACTCTTGTACCCTGGGTCTCCCATATAATGTGGGGGCACCACACGATGTAACCCATGACGACTTGATAGCAATTGACACGCAGGGGGAGCCGGCGGCTTGTGCCGGCGCCTAGGGCGGCCGTTGCGGTATCTTGGGGAGGAGCGCCCGTAGTCATGCCCCGCAGATGTAGGCGAGTTCGCCGAACTGCGTTACCAAACATCGTGCCTCGGTGTCGTCTATGATCTTGCATGGCGTAATTATCGTAACAAGTGGTATCAGAGCCTGGTCGAGGCTATGCGGAAGATCATCTGGAGGTACGAGGATCATGCTCGGCGGGCGCCTGGAAACGTCCGATAGGCGCAAGGTGGAGCATGGCGGCGATCGCGGATGCGGTCGGTGGAGTCGGACACTTCAGGCAGGAGGCTTGGACCGTCCGATGAGCTGCAATCGGTAGGGATTGGCTAGACGTGGCAATCGGACCGACATAGTGGCTGGGAAGACGTCGTGGAGGCGGCGTTTCGGCTCGCGATCAGATCGGCGACCAGACGTGGGGGACGACCGAATAGATCGGAGTGTGAGGGCATCAAGATGGTGCGCTCGGTGTTGCACAAGGACGGCGTCGTGTCACTGCGGACGAGTTGTGTCGACGATGCGGGTGGCCATGGTGCACACGGCTCGTGCACGGATGATGCGCGAGGTAGCGACTATTGCGGCAGGGTCGACGTGGCAAGCACAAGCGGCAGGGCTAGCGACAGATTGCTGGCAAAACAGACGAGAGCCTTTGCGGTCGGAATCAGCGGCGAGTTAATTCCGAGGTATACGGAATCGAGGAGAACGTGTGGCAGTAGGTCTCTGCAGGCCGTGTGTAGTAGTACGCAAGAAAGAGATCGAGTCGTGCTGCTGGAGGAGTTGTTTGAATTGGTATGCATGCATGTTCGGTTTGGCTTCCTGCCATGTGCGTGCATGTTGGGGTCCTGGTCAGGTTGATTTATTTTTTGGCCTGTTTTTTTTTTTTTGAGCGCAATACGAAACCTATTCATTAGAAAAAGTTGGCAGTACAGGGCACGTACGCATACAGACGAAGACACTGGAAACCCAGCTGTCCACACACATTAGCACAAAGGACCCTGAAAGAAACAGAAAATACAGCGTGGTCCCTAGGATCCTCTGTACCAATCACCATCGATCGCCGCCCACCACCGAAGCCACCGGAGCAACCACCGGACGGAACGACGACGAGAACCACAGATCGAAGCCCGGCGAGGCTTCCTTGCTGTCTAGTAGCTTTGTGGACCAGAAGAAAAGGCTCACCAAAGGTGAAGCCTACATCTTTGTGGCACGCAGGCCGGGGCCAAGCCCCGGAGCCATCGCCGGACCGAAGAACCCTCCCCTCCAGCCGACGCCGTCGGGGAAGGGAGAAGGATCTTCCCACCATCTTCCACAAGCCTGGTGCAGAAGCCATCGAGCCACCGTGTCCCCCGATGCTGCCGCCATGAGAGGCAACAACCGGGACATGCTCCCGAGCAACTCCATCTTCCCGCCGACGCTGGAGGGGGCGCCGCCGTGACGCGGACGAAGAGGAGAACCAAAAGTCCCTAACGAGCTCGCCACCACCGCCTCGCCGAGCTCGCCTGGACACACCTGCAAAACCAGCTCGCAAATCGACCTCCCGACGCACCGGAGCACGCGGGAGAGGAAGATCCCGAGCCAGCTTATTGAACGCCGATGCCATCGCCGCCAGAAGCAAGACGAAGACCGGCAAAACACTAGCTAGAAAGCCTAATCTAAGACTACAGCTATACAGATCCGGACGGAGGACCGAGCGACCCCCCTCCCGCCGACGAGCACGAGGCTCGTGGGGGAGAGGAGGCGCTGGATCCGCCGCCGGAAAGGAGTCCTCGCCGAGCTCCCTTTTCGCCTTTCTACAGTAGAGAGGAGGAGAGGGGAAGGAAACGAGATGTGTGATTTTTTGGCCTGTTGGATTCGAGTTCGGACGCTCCATGTAACCTGTGAGACGGCCACGAGGCGTACTCGGTTTCCGTGCGAGACAAGGAAGAGAAGGGCCGGGTGTGCCTAGCGTGAATAAAAGGCGACGGAGGCTCGCAGGGCACACAAAAATTCGATCTGCAAGTTCAGAAAAAGGTGAAGCAGGACCTGCGTGTTACGATAAAAAGTTCCACGTCTTCTGAAGGGCGGACGAGTGCGGCGTGAGGTTTCTTGATAGATCGTGGCAAATCTTTTCGGCGGAAACATCGGATAGTGATACAGCGGCAGTTCATCAGGGAGGCATTGACAATCAAGGCGAGACAAGACATCGGAGGTTGAGCAGAAGTTATTTTTCACCAGTCAGCGGTCATGGCACCGACTACCAAGTTTGAAGTGCAAAAGTTCGAAGGGACTGGAAACTTCGCGCTATGGCAGACAAGGGTGAAGGATTTGTTGGCGCAACAAGGATGTTTGAAGGCGTTGCGGGATGTCAAGCCAGCTAAGATGGACAATGATGACTGGGAGGAGCTGCAGATGCAAGCAGTGGGGACATTATAAAAGGGACTGTCCAGTTCGGTCAAGTGCTAATATTGCAGCTCATGGTGGTGACTTGGACGGCAACGTTCTCTTAGTTGCAGGTGAAGTCATGAAGGATGAGGGTGCGGGAGTAGCAGCTGTGTTCCACGGAGGCGGCGAGTTTGAGGAAGACTCGTCGGGTAGCGTTTTGTAAGCTACAAAGAAGACAACTCAAGTCCGGAGTACATGGAGTTCGACGCTTGGCAAAATTCAAGGTGGTGGAGAATATTCGCCAATGTGGAGTTTGTTGTGTTTGTGTCGAATATTATGTACGAGTTGGGTTACGGTAAGACTTGGACTTGTATTAGGTGTGTATATGATACGAATAGTGTTGGAGTCGAACTCTTGTACCCTGGGTCTCCCATATAATGTGGAGGCACCACACGATGTAACCCATGACGACTTGATAGCAATTGGCACGCAGGGGGAGCCGGCGGCTTGTGCCGGCGCCTAGGGCGGCCGTTGCGGTATCTTGGGGAGGAGCGCCCGTAGTCATGCCCCGCAGATGTAGGCGAGTTCGCCGAACTGCGTTACCAAACATCGTGCCTCGGTGTCGTCTATGATCTTGCATGGCGTAATTATCGTAACACAACGGTATGGGAGTATCCCGGACTGTGAGCACGTGCGACCCGGACACAACTTCGGTGACAACAGTCGAGGCTGTGTGCGCCGGCATGTCGCCGCCGGCGAGGAAAGGCTCGGGAGAGTTAAACATACGAGAAGAGTGGTCGATCGGGCCAATATCAGCTGTATGGATTTATAATAGGAATAGATCGCTAACTTGGTGCAGGTTCGGGGAGAAACACGTAGGAAAAAACGAAGCTCTGAGATCTTCTCTGATGTATAGTATTCATGTTAATACCATCCTTTTCAGAGTCAAACTGAAAGATTCTACCGAAGCCTACTCGGATGCGACCTCCTGGATGTCCGGTACTTTCCAGAATCAAGAATTCCTGACTCGGCACGATGACAAGCCCTGTTCCTGTCCGGGCAGGGCTCACCCGAAGGACCTTGCTGAAGAAATTAAAACTTTTACTTCTTCATGTGCATAGCTAGGAGAGGTTACATCCAAGTAGCGTTCGGTATGGCTTTTGAGTTTGATTCTGAATAGGACAATGTGTACTACTAATACATCAGAAAAGTTGCAAATTTCACAGCTTACATTCTCGTGTAGGCGTTCCTCTCCAAAACCAAAAGCTGTTATCGATCCGTTCCTATTCAATCCACCCCGCCGCTGCTGCTAGGTAGACGACCGGGCCGCAGATGTGTAGCTCTTCCAAGTCTGTCCTTGCCGACGGCGACGCTCCGGCTCACACGGCGTCGACCATTGTCGCCGAGGCCGTGTCTGACTCGCACGTGCTCAGAGTACGGGATACTCCATCACCGTTGGGCTCGGTGTCGACAAGACCCTTTTATCCGGCAGTTTCAACGTCGGAGGGCATACCTGGAGTATGGTGTACTGCCCGCCTGACGGTGGCGACCCAGATGGAGATTGGATATCCGTGAGTCTAATTCTTCGTCACACCGCCGCCACGAACTTTAAGATAAGCTGCACGTTAAGCTTACTGGACGACGCCGGCGAATCACTGCCAAGATACACGACAGAAAGCCGGACGGCCACATGCTTTGAGAAAGGAGAAGTAATGGCGTTTCCAACATTCATCAAAAGGGCCGAACTGGAGGAGTCGGCATGTCTCAAAGACGATTGTTTCAGCGTCAAATGTGACATCACCGTCACCAAGATCCGCACGGAGGACACACCGCAGTTCGTCATGGTGCCACCCTCTGACATGCATGAGCAATTTGGCCGTATCCTCGAGACCGGCAAGCTGGCGGATGTGACTTTCGAGGTCTCCGGCGAGACGTTTCCAGCACATTGGTGCTTGCTCGCCGCTCGGTCTTCCGTGTTCATGGAACAGTTCCTTCCCATGAAAGAGAGTGCCGAACCACGTGTACGCATCAGTGACATGGAACCGAGGGTTTTCCAGGTCATGCTTCGGTTCATCTACACCGACTCGTTGCCCAAGCTAGATGATGGTGAACTCGTGGAGATAGCTCAACGCCTGTTTGTCGCGGCAGGTAGGTATAACCTAGAGAGGCTCAAGTTGATCTGCGAGAACATATTGTGCAACTTCATCGACGCGAGCACAGTTGCAACTGCATTGATATTTGCTGATCATGAGCAGCATGATTGTGTTAGGCTTAAGAAGGCATACTCCAAGTTCCTTGCGTCTTTCCAAAATCTGAAAGCAATGATAGGAAGTGATGGCTTTGAGAAGCTCGAGACCACTAATCCAAATATTCTAGAGGAGTTAGTCGCCAATGTTAATGCCTCTTGATCATTTTGAGTGGAAAGAGACAATATATGAACAATTTGTTAGCATTTATATTGTAGGTTCGAAATTACATAACGTTTGTTAAGGCTCTAGAAAGACTGGCCATTTTCTTAAGGCTCGATAGTAATTGTGATGATGTGGCCATTACCTATCTTATCCTTACAAATTATCATGGGGTTGGGATGATGTTGCCGCGAAATAGTTAGTATTTTTTTTGGAAACGGACAGGAGCTCTGCTCTTTCATTCAATGATTAAAGAGGAGAGCATCACATCAAGGACACAAACACATCAACATCAAATGCAGCATGCTAAGAGCAACTCCAATAGGTGATGTAAAATAGATTTTAACCTTTTTTACATCACCAGGGGGTAAAAACACGCCTCCAACAGCTGCCCGTGATGTAAATTTGATCCAAATTTTTTACATCGCATGTAAAATAGGGCACCGGTGATTTAGATTTACATCATTTGGTGTCGTGCCAAAAAAAGCATAGAGCCGCACGCGTGTAACCGCCGCGCAGCACCTTCCCGCATGCGGCTGGAAGCCATCTTCGTCGGCGCCACTGCCCCTCCGCCGACCTCCCCGGACCCTGCCGGGATCCTGCCGCCACCCCCGGTTTACCGAGGCCCGCCGGAGCCCCCGATCGATCGGCTTTTTGCGGGCGCCGCCGTCATCCCGTCACCCCTCCTTCGTCTTAATTTTGTCTTCCCTAGGCATCGCCGCCGCCCCCGGCCGTCACGACGCCCGCTAGAGCCCCCTCTCGACCGACTCTTTCTCGGCGCCGTCACCCCTTGGCCGGCTAACGAGCAGTGGCGATCCTGATACGGCACCACCTGTGACTACTACCGTTATCGTTCGCTGTATTCAGATGGAATAAAAGGCAAGGATTTTGCATGTGTTGATCAAACATGGAAAATAATTTTCAATCTGATGGGTGGTGGATCAATTGACACACACGCATGCGTGAGAGATATTGAAGTGTGGTCATATTGCCATTGTTTTGGAGATAGGAGAAGGAGAGAACAACGTGGCTATTATTTTTGTTGGGGCCGGCCACCTGATGATGTGCATGCGTATATTAGTATTCCTAGTCCAAAGGATCTGCTATCCTTGTGCGCCATGGGATGGGGTCCACCAGCTGCTAATTACCTGAAGATGTCGTACCTACACAAGAGTCGAATAATGGTATCTTTGTCAAGTTTGTTTAGGGGTAAAATCTGCCGAGATGTAAAAGGCCGGTATTTACATACGAGTGTTTTCTTAGTTTCCAAGTATAGGTCAGGTCGGCTATATATAAAGCCTAGGTATGGTTATTGTAAAAGTTAGGTTATGTCTTGAGATTAAAGATATGTCGTGAGGTTCACCCAGAATGGGGCGCCGAGATCGAGTTATTGTTTTGATTGCTGATTCTTTGAGTCTGTGTTTGCGTATCGTGTAGTAGATTTATCTGCTCAACGATCGAAGTTATCGTTTGTTGTTTCTTGGTTCGCCATGATAGATCGGGCCTAAAAACCCTTTGGATCACGTTGATCCTTATCAGATCCGCTATTAGGAAGGCGACTGGTCTGAGATACGAATCGTGTGGGTTTAGTTGTTCATCCAAATATTTGTCGATAATACAATAGCCAATGCATTTAATCGTTTCCTGAGTAAGAACATCACGACCATCAACAATGGCTCTCCAAATTTGAGAGGAAGGCGTTGCCTAGTTCGGTGTGTAGGAAACCTATGGTGAGGATATGAACAGCCTTGGCACCAATAGTATAAATATAGCGAAGTGTGCCTAGCTTGGCAAGTGAGCAATACCAAATCAAAGAGCTTCATATAACACGGAAGCGTGCAAGGATTGGCTGACTTTGCCACACATCCAAATTCAGGTGACCCGAAGTTACTGATATGTGGAGTCTCTGGCATGTGGGGTCCACATGTCAGTGACTCGAAGTTAGGGGCACAAAGTCAGCATATATCGACCACACGAAAGCCAAGTCCTTGTAAAAACTTTGGCTTGGTCATGATATTCTAGGATACCTAGATTGTTTTCCTCACCAGAATTTACGGATCATGAAATGAATATGTTCACAAAGCCCTTTGGTAGCTTAAAGCGTATAAAAATAAACCAGTACCGCCTAATCCACTGACTTCGTTAACCTATATTTGCCACCAGAGGAATGGCTTCTCTCCATATATCAGCGAATATTGTTCCACACCCTATCCCTTAAGTACTCTTTTTTTGGGGGAATAAATCCCACAAGTACTTGAAAGCACCACTTTTAGAGTGCACAGATCTAGTTCGCAGCCCACAAAATAGCGCTACCAAGCAGTGGCCTAAGTAGAGTATGACACATTGGGGTGAGCCTTTTTTCCCTCTCGTTAGGGTTTTTCTCCTCTCGTCGCAACACCGACATTGAGATTGATTCCTCACTTCTCCCTGGCGATCCTGCATCCGATCTCACTCGGGCTGATTAAAGGGCGATCTTGCATCGTTTCCCGGCCTTGGTGTGTTGGGGTAGGACTGTAGGGTGATTAGGGTTTTGCTACTTTTGTGATCCGATCGATGTCGATGGAGAAAACTTCTTCATTGGCGGCTGGTCGTGGAGATTTGGAGCGTTGATGAGTGAACTAGGGCTGAAGGAAGATGACCTGGAGGATGTTGTGTTCGAGGAAGAAGAAGGCCCACTGCCGACAACCACATGTTGGATGGCCATTGCGAGGGTTCACACAGAAAGAAAATTCAGTAAGTACTGGTTCTATAAAAATTTGAGAGTTGAATGGGATCTTGCCCAGGAGGTTAAGATTTGATCCCTAGATGACAATTTGTTTACTTTCCAATTGTCCTGTATTGGTGATTGGGAGAAAGTGATGGAGCAGGGTCCCTTGACTAACCGAGGCAATGCAGTGGTGCTGGCAAACTATGATGGGTTCACGAAGCCATCAACGATTCAGCTAAATCATATAGGGATATGGGTCCATATTAATGATATGCCAAATGGTTTTGCCTGCATGTTGAAGTCGCTAGCTGGTAAGGTTGGAAAATATGTTGCAACAGGGACGCCCTCGCTGGACTTCTCTGGGAATTTCTATCGTATTAAAGTGGAGATTGATGTGAGGAAACAAATGAGGAGCCATGTCTCAATCATTAAGGGAGGTGAGAGGTGGCTCTTTTGAGTGAAGTACGAGAGATTGCCGGATTGGTGTTCGGTATGTGAGTTTCTTGGTCATGCATACAAACGGTGTGGTTATGGTTTACATGCTCCTAGTGCCATGATCTTTAAGGGGCTCGAGGCATATTGGAGTATGAGACCTCCAAGGGGGAGGGTGGAGGAAGAGGCTCTTGAGAGGTGGTGGCAGACAAGGTAGGGGGCGTGGGGACCCTGGTGATTACTCCCAAACTAGCTATGGAGGTGAGAGTCTGGTGATGATACACATGGAATGGAGGAAAATGGTCTTAATAGAAAAAGGATGAATGCAGGTGCATTGTCAGTCCATCCGTCGGGTATAGCTCTGAGTCCTCCCCAAATTAAAGAGGGACCCGAAGAGAGTGAAAAAAGATCTAGCTAAAGGTAATGTGATTAAATCAAAAACAAAGAATGGATCGGCTTGCTCCGGCGCGGAGTGCCACTGCGACCAATGAGTACCATGTCTTTCAACTGTCATGGAGCTGGCAACGCCGCGACAGTTAAAGAGATGCGCGATCTCGTGCAAAGGTTTGTCCCGTCTGTGTTCTATATTCTTGAAACTCAAATTCACAAGTCATGGTCGGAAGATTGTACCCTAGGGTAAGATAATGCTTATGGTGTTAGTAGTGATGTTCAAAGTGGAGGAATGTGTGTGTTTTGGAATAATTCGTTAAAGTTGAGAGTTGTCAAATTTTCTTGCTCTCATATTGATATGATTATTGATTAAGGGATGGACCCGTGGAGACTGACATACTGGTATGGCGAAGCTAACAGAGGGAAAGATACAAAACGTGGGAAATGATGACGCATGTCCGGAGCGATAATGATCTTCCTTGGTTGTGTATAGGAGAGGAGGGAAATTGGATAACCGACGACACGAGTTTCCCGTTCAACGTTCCCCTCGCTCCACTGTTAGATAGGCAATTCAATAGTTACCAACGAAAGGAGTTCCCCTTCTCTTGGCCAATTGACGTTCTTCTTCAATAATTCATGACCTTCACTCTCCTCAAGTGAGGAGGGCATATTGTTTGACCAACGAAAGCCTCACTAGTTCCTTCTTTCTCAAAATAACATATGAGAGACAGCTTTCTATTTTGGAGAACAACAAGTCGAACCCAATGAACAATTCCATTCAAAGGAATGTTCTAGAGTTCCGGGATTACTTCACTGATATCTATTTTCGCCTAAGCACGGTCTCTAGGTTAGTTCAAAGTGTAGTACAACGAACTATCGATACACCGAAAACGAGTAAAGATTGATTCATAAAATGAAGACATCAACTATTTTTTTATAATTTGTATTCCCTATCCATAGTAAGATAGAAAACAACTTAAAACTGAAAGTAAAAATTCCTTAGTGATAAAGCAAACAAGTGCACACAAGAATATTCTGGATAGGGTTGATCAATCATACATATTTCCTATTCCTTTAGTTTTCCTATCCTATGAATAAAAAATGAGAGTTCACCTCGATGTATAGCTTCTTCGTGCACGGGAAGCATCTAAGGAAGCTGACAGCTGCATCCAGATTGGGGCCGATACAAAGTGTCAAGATCTTTACTGTGTTCTTACGTGTTATACAAAAAATGTGTAAGGTGTGTTTTCACAAAACAACTCGCATGTCGGCACCATAATCTAAACAACCTTTTCTTAAATCTGAGCAATCTTTCGTAAATCCAAGCAAACTTTTAATAAATCCAAGCAAACCTTTCGTAAATCCAAGCAAACTTTTGTAAATTCAAACAACCTTTTCGTAAATCTAAACAACCTTTACGTAGGCGTCCTCGGATTGGCCCAGGAGATCGAATTGATTCTAGAAACATGAGTTTAATTAATAGATTTATTAGTGAACAAGGGAAAATATTATCTAGACAAATAAATAGATTAACCTTGAAACAAGAACGATTAATTACTCTTGCCGAACGTTAGGACTACCTCTGTTCCGACTACCTTTTTACGGACGGCATCTCCTCTTTGGATTTATGGTCCTGTTTACGAGATGGTGAAGTTTCGAAAGTCTAGCGTATGTTCGATGCTCTCATAGCGGCTGATCATGAGAGGTTGCGTGAACGGTGCAAGGAGCAGTCCGAACATGTACCGCGATCTGGACGGACAAAGAATGCCGTACACTTGAGTGACCTCCTTTTCTGTAACCACCACCAAATGAAAAAGAAGAGGTGATATCACCCTGTCTCAATCCTTTGTAGCTCTTAAAATATGGGCCAACCTCCCCATTCATACTCACACACACTTTGCCTCCTTCCACTGCTTGTCTAATACAATCTATCCACCTGTCAGGGGTATTTGATGATATCCAGCTCAGAGATCAAGAGTAGTGAACCATTTTGCACCGGATAGCTCATCTAGCAGTCGATGTTTGCGGTTTATGTGATATTGGATCTGTTGGGTTTGACTAGACCTTTGAGAAAATGGTGGCTGGAGGCCATTACCGCCGAATTAGACTGGATAGGGCGATTGTCTCGCCGAGCTGGTGTGCAAGGTTCCCGTATGTAAGTCTGAGACATTTGACTGCTGCTACATGCCTACATCTGACCATTCGCCCATCATGCTCTATAATGAGATAGCCCTTGATGAGCCAACTCTGAATGGGAGAAATCATCTTTTCCGATATGAAATAAAGTGGGACACACATGCTGAACTCATGCCACTTGTTGAGAAAGTTTGGGGTAATGGGGGAGAATGTGAGACATCGGGGTATGTTCAGCAGAAGCTAGCTGCTCTTTGTGAGGCTCTCACTGGATGGAATTTAAGCACGTACGGCAGAGTGCGTACTGAAATCAGGACGCTGCGATTGCGGTTGGAGGCTTGGCGTCAGGTTCCTGGTCATGTGGGACTAAATCATGAAGAGATTAAATTCCAAGACCGGCTAGTGGAACCGAATTATCACGAATAAATCATGTGGCGTCAAAGATCTCAGATACTGTGGCTCTTGGAAGGCGATCAAAATACAAAATTCTTCCATCAACGAGCAAATGGGAGACGCAAGAAAAATAAAATCTCGAGATTAATGAGACAAGATGGGACTGTCACAGAAGATGTGGAAGATATGAAATCCATGACGGTTCAGTTTTACAAAAATATTTACACGGCTGAAGGGATTCATCAAGTGGATGAGGTGTTAACTCATGTTCCAAACAAAGTATCTCCAGAGATGAATGAAACTTCGTCTAGAGCAATCTCGGTAGAGGAAGTAAAAGTGGCCCTTTTTCAGATGTTTCCATCAAAGGCTCTTGGGCCGGATGGCTAGCAGGCCCATTTTTTCAGAAACACTGGGGTGTGTGGAGCAGATGTAACAAAACTCGTTATGCGGATTCTCCCGGGTGAGGATGAAGTTTTTTTTTGTGAGGACACATCTGGTGATTACAGCAAGTAGGCAGAAAAGACCACCACAAAGATAGAAAATACAAACAGGTCCTTCTGCATCGATGTCGCCGGTGAAGAGGCCGTCGATCCTCGAACCCCGAAGAGCCTCCACCCTACTCCATCGGCAGCATCGCTTGCATCACCACCATCTGCATCGAAGTCGTCAACCGGATCCGCCGCAAGAAGATCCGGAGGGGGGGCCTGCACACGGCGATCCCAGAGGACCGCGAGCGCGAGGAAGGGGGCGGCGCTCCGCCGTGGAACTCCAAGGAGCTTCACCGCCGGAGAGGACGAGCACCACCTGCAAACACAACACCGGCCACGCCACCACCTCCATGACGACGCCGGCTGGGGCCCTACTGCCACCTACACTATGTACACGCCGGGATCCGGCGATTCCCCACCCTCCCGCCGCCGGAGCGGCCGTCGGAGGGTGGGGAAACACGCGAATCGCCGGCGTCGAGGTGGGAGCAGAAGGAGTTCTCAAAAGTCGCCTCTCTCTACTGTGCGGATGAGGATAAAGTTGGTAAGCTGAATAAATCTTTGCTGGTTCTTATTCAAAACATTAAAAATCCTGAGCCCTGTCAGAATATCGCCCAATAAGCCTATGTAATGTTTTGTTCAAAATATCCTCAAAAGTCCTCGCTAACAGGCTGAAGTTAATTTGACCTGAAATTATTTCTTCTGAACAGTCAACGTTTGTACCGGGCAGATTGATTAGTGACAATATAATCTATGAAGAAGATGAGAAGAAGAAGAAGAAGAAGAAGAAAAGAAGAAGAAGAAGAAGAAGAAGAAGAAGAAGAAGAAGAAGCAGAAGAAGAAGAAGAAGAAGAAGAAGAAGAAGAAGAAGAAGAAGAAAGTGAGGAACATATGTTTTGAGGCGTTGAAATTGGATATGATGAAGGCTTATGATCGGGTCGAATGGGACTACTTGGAAGCTATATTATGATAATACTCGGGTTCTCTAACCAATGGATCGATATGTTGACGAAAGGTGTTCGAATGGTTTCTTTCTCGGTTTTGTTCAGTGGCGGGAGAATGAGTAATTTAAACGAACGAGAGGAATTAGGCAAGGTGATCCCCTATCACCTTACCTGTTTTTGCTAGCGACTGAAGAGTTGTCGTGTTTGCTCCAACACAGAGAGACAACGGGCAGACTCGAATGCTTAGTGGTGGCGGATTAGGTACCTTCCATTAATCATCTATTGTTTGCATGCAATAGCCTCCTCTTCTTTAAAGCAAATCAAGAAACGGTAGTGGAATTAAATGATACTTTACAGCTTTATTGTATGGCTTCAGGTCAGCGTATTAATAGAGAGAAGTCATCTATTTTCTTCAGTAAAGGGTGCCCTGATGTGGTGAAAACGGAAATGACGAATATCCTACAAGTGACAAACGAATCTTTAAACGAGAAATATTTGGGTTTGTCGTTTGATGTGGGGAGGTGCAAAAATGGAGCTTCCAAATATTTGAAGATTGAAGGATGAATGGAGCAAATTTTATCGGGGGGGGGGGGGGGGGGGGGGAGGGGGTAAGGAGTTGCTAATTAAATCACGTACAGTATGTCCTAGTTTTTTTTCCCATCTCTTGTTTCAAACTTCCGAGAGGTCTTTGTGAGCACATAAATTGTTTGATAAGGAACTTTGTGTGGGGAAGCAAAGAGGGGATGAGGAAGCATGCTTGGGTGGCATGGGATGTGATGATCCAACCAATGCTTGAAATACTTGCAAGGCAGGCATGGAAAATTTTACAAGACTCAGAGTCGCTCAGATCGCGCATTCTGAAGGCTCTATATTTTCCATCGGTTGTCTTTTTGGATGCACCGTTGGGAAATGCACCATCGCAGGTCTGGCGAGCTGTTCATGGCGGAATTGGAGTCCTTAAACAAGCGCTTATTAGCAGGATCAGAACGGGTTCTTCTACAAAAATCTTGGAGCATAATTGGGTTCCCGGAGATGAGACATGCGCATTATCACAAGTAGAGGTGATTCAGAATTGGAGACTGTTTCTGAGCTTATTGATCATACAAAATCTAGCTGGTGTGAGGATATTCTAGCTGCCATCTTTCTTCCCTTCGATGCTCACGCGATTATGAAGATACCCCTTAGCTCGGTGCACCGGGAGGATCAATTGGCATGAGCGCAATGGAATGTATAGTGTGAGGTCCAGATATCGTATGGTGATATAGACGAAAATGAGAAGAGAGTATTGGTTGGACCATAGATCGTCTTCATCCAATGTGACAACAGTTGGTAGCCAATGGACCACTCTATGGAAAGTTAAGGTTACATAAAAAACCCGAACTTTTGCTTGGCGTCTGGCCCATCACAGTCTTCCTTCAGCTGATGTGCTTAACAAAAGGAATATGGCCTCAACAGCAACATGCAGTATATGTGATGCTATGGAGGATACTTGGCGCCACTCTCTAATGAATTGCTATATGGACAGATGTGTATGGGCCTTGGCTGATGAGGATTTAACAGAACATATGGCTTCTGACTTGAGCATGGATCCGAAATTGTGGTTATTCGCCATGATGGAGTCCTCGGAGCACAAGAAATTCATCCTTATGCTGGTGACATTTTGGACGATCTGGACAGCTAGAAGGAAGGCTATACATGAAGATATTTTCCTGTCCCCGTTAAGCACTCATGATTTTGTGATATGTTTTATGAAGGAGTTGCCAGATGCTACACAACCAATTCAGCGAAATTCCACTGCCCAAGCTCGTCTGAATTGGACTCGTCAGGCAAGAGCATGGTGGACTCCTCCTGCATCAGGCTTGATTAAAATTAATGTAGATGTTGCGGTATCTCCAGGCGAAGATCATGGCGCGATCAGTGCAGTAAGTCGCGATGACCATGGCAAATTTATGGGGGCCTTGGCTAGAAAAAAAAATGGTACATCAGATCCGGCGGTCCTGGAAGCTATGGCTTGCATTGAAGCTTTGGCTCTAGCTCAAGATATGGGGTTTTCTCGAATATCATGGTATTCATTGCTTGGAGGTTATCAACATGCTACAGACCAGGAACCTGTGCCGATATAGTGCTATTCTGAAGAAAGTGGAACTTCGAGCTAGTGCTTTTCAAGTACTAGTTAAATTTATTCATGAAAGTAGGGACGTGAACTTTGATGCCCACCATGTTGCGAGAAATTCCATCTCTCAGCAGTTTGAGCGTAGGGTGTGGTTTATTGATCCACCAGATGATGTATCCATGTTTGAGACTGTTGAATAAAGTCCCTACTTTCCTCCTCAAAAAAGAAAAAGAAAAAAAGGAGAGTATGACCCTGTGGATTGGTAACTTCTCTCGCTCGGCGTCGATCTGGCCGCCCACCGAGAAACAATCCAACCTCCGCTAGCTGTCCTGACTCCGGCGAAGAGTTTGTATTACTCTAGGCATTGAAATCAGAGTTGTTGACATTGACGCTTCAATTGCGAAAAACCGCGACAATGCTGTGGGATCACGGAAAACCGCAACTTTGGTGGCCTGGGTTCGCAATGTACACACATTTTTCGTTAAACACGAATTGACACCGAATCTGACGTGTGGGATCCACCCAAAAGCTGACGTGGCATGGGGAGCTCCACTTGTCGGGACCAATTTGCATATTTTTGGCTGGGTCCCACTTGTCAGCCCCATAGGAGCCAATTAAAAAGAGAAAAATGTCTAAAAAAAGAAAAAAAAAACTTTTATGACATTTTTCTCCACTGACGTGTGGACCCCACCTGTCAGGTTCTAGAACGAGCAGGAGGCCTGCGCTCGTACGAGTTCATCCAGAACTCGATTCTATCCGGGAAAATCTCCCGATTCTCGTCCAATTTCTTTGCCCCTTCGCCAGGTAATCTTCCCCATATAAACCCCGGACCCCGTGCCGTTCCGTCCCCGCTTTTTCTGTAACCCTAGCCTCAAACCGAGCTCGGAAATCTCGCCGCCGCCACCACCATTGCCGCCTCGGAAGCTCGACGCTGCCGCTAACCGGAGCAAGGAGAGGAGGAGCCGAGGACTCGAGGAGGACCGGAGCGAGGAGCCGCACCCGAATCCGTCATCGCCAAGGCCGGAGGAGCACCGGAGCGCCGTGGCCGTCCACGTCCGAGCCGCCGTCGTCGTCGTTTCCATCGTCTCCATCGAGGATCCAGATTCGGTCCCAATTGACACCGAATCTGAAGTATTTTTTTCTTTTTTTTAGACATTTTTATTTAATTTAAATGGCTCCTATGGGGCTGACAAGTGGGACCCACTTAAAAATATGCAAATTGGTCCCGACAAGTGGTGCTCCCCATGCCACGTCAGCTTTTGGTTGGTCCCACATGTCAGACTCGGTGTCAATTCGTGTTTAACGAAAAATGTGTGTACATTGCGAACCCAGGCCACCAAAGTTGCGGTTTTCCGTGATCCCACAGCATTGTCGCGGTTTTTCGCAATTGAAGCGTCAATGTCGCGGTTTTATGCTAACAACTCATTGAAATCATGTAGAATTAGGACCTGGTTCTGTGTGGCTTGTCGAGCTATTAGTAAACAAAGCGGATGGCCCTAATAAAAAGTAAACGAAACGGATGCTGATTGGTTCCAAGTGCCAATCGGTGTACGCGTGTGTACTACAAATACATCAGAGAGGATGCAAATCACATAGGTTTCTCGCATGTGTACGTGTCCCTCCGCCGAAGCTGCTAGCATCGATCCGCTCCACTGCGGTCGCCGAGACTAGCCTGCCGGATATGCTTAGCTCTTTGGAGCCTGTCCTTGACGGCGGCGACACGCCGGTGCACACAGCATCGACCATTGTCGCCAAAGGTGTGTCCGGATCGCACGTCCTCACGGTTCAGGGATACTCCCATGCATACCGTTGGACTCGGCCTTAAAATTTCATCCAGCTTATTCAGCCTCGGAGGGCATACCTGGACAATAGTGTACTGGCCCGATGGCTACAACTGTGATTGCAATTGGATATCTGTTGCTCTGATTCTTCAACACACCGATGACCGGCAAGTCAAGGTGAGATGCAGGTTTAGCCTGCTGGACCAGGTGGGTGAACCTGTGCCAGAATACATCACACCTTACCAAGCGCACACATGCTATCACAATGAACAAGACGGCATTCCGTGTCACAGATTCATCAAGAGGGAGGAACTGGAGAACTCGACGTGTCTTCATAAAAACGACTGTTTCAGAATCAGATGCGATCTCAGCGTCTCCATGGAGATCCGCACGCAGCCCAGCACAACAACAACGCCGTTCGTCGTCATGCTGCCGCCTTCTCCTGACATGGCTCGTCAGTTCGGCCGTATCCTGGAGACCAGCGAGGGGGCGGACGTGACTTTCCAGGTCGCCGGCGAGACGTTCGCGGCGCATCGGCTCCTGCTCGCCGCTCGGTCCTCGGTGTTCTCCGCTCAGCTCTTCGGGCAGAACGATGCAACGTGTATCATACAGATCGATGACATGGAAGCCAAAGTATTCAAGATGATGCTCCACTTCATCTACACCGACACGTTGCCTAGATAGATGACAGCGAGATCACGGAGATGGCCCAGCATCTGTTCGTGGCGGCGGACAGGTATAATTGGAGAGGCTGAAGTTGATCTGCCAGAACACCCTGTGCAACTACATGGACGCAAGAATGGTGGCAACTACGTTGGCACTTGCTGAACAACATGGCTGTGACGAGCTTAAGGAGGCATGCCACAAGTTCCTCGCCTCGTTCCAGAATTTAAAGGCGGTCATGGCGAGTGATGGCTTCAAGCATTCAAGACCGTTCGCCCCAATATTCTTTTCGAGCTACTCCGTCTTGGGCGGCATATCACGACGGCGATGGTGTAACTAGTATTACAGACTGAGTTAACATTTTTCTTCGATGAATCACGCTTCTTCTTTGTATTTCTTATATGTCTAGGGTTCTTTTGCGTGCTCTTCCTCTATATTGCGTCTTCGGATCTGCATGATACTTAGGTATTCGCTTGTTTTATCGATCGATGCCATAAAAAGTCATATGGCATCACTCTTAAAATCCATCACATGAAGCTTCAAAAATTCTGAAAAACTTCTGTGATGTACATCACAAGCTGATGCATACATGTGTAATTTTCAAAAATTCAGAATCAGAAGAATTTTTTTCACCCTCTGATTGTGTAGGAGAACCAGGAACCAGGGCTGATTCATGAATGAGAGGGAATCCGTACTGCAGGAGTATTTCATTCAGAATTCACAATACATCCATTAGTATCTTCTTAGATTTCTGCATGCAGATACAAGTGGTCTAAGTGACCACAGATTGACTAACTAGCTCACAACGCTGATGAATGCTCTTCTTGCTTACACCGTATTCTTCAACAAGCTTCGTCACAAGTACCATAAGATCGACAAACGCGCTGAATGATGCTCGCAGAAATCGAGCCTCTACAGCTTCAAACCGCCTGAATTCGCAAAGCAGGTATTAAATCATTACACTCAGCGAAGCAACAGAAAGGCGATCCATAGAAAAGATGGTGGGGATTTACTCGACAAGCTTGCCACCAGAAACAGTCATCTCCCTCCTGACCTTATCGGGCTGCAACTGCAATACAAAACACACCAGATAAAACTTTTGACAATAATGCCATGAACAAAGATGAAGCAGAAGAAGTTCATGGAAGCAGGAGACATGCCTATAAATTAGAAAAATTCTTCTTTACCTCTTTGTCAACAGCTAACGTCTTGTAGACAATGGAAGCATGCTCTTCCGACCCATAATCAACTTCAAAGTTGCTGTCAAACAAAAAGGTTGTGTTAATGCACGCTAGAATTTCTCCAGGAACCATTGACATGGAATGCAAGAAGGGTAGCATCTGCATCAAATCACTGCTGGATCTATCTATGACACAATACTGCATGCAAATAGCATCACAGAACGATCCATACACCATCCCACTTTGCTAAGACACGATACATGCCACATTTGTTTTAGAACATCAGTGTGATTTGATCATTACGCCTTTCTTACTTGTCTTCCCCCCTATTATACCCTTCAAAACGCTCAACTAAGTCGAGTAAAGCAGTGAATCTAGTATATAAGGAACACAGGATCAGCACGAAATTTCCATGCCTTCCTTTTTGCCTAAACCGCTAGCTTCTTCCAGGCAATCCGTCGAACACGAAGCGTACGGTGGAAACGAAAGTGAGGTGGTAAACAACACCGCAGCCCAGCACCTAGCAATGAGAAACCTACGCAGGTTTGCTGAACAAAAAACTACAAACCAGGAGAGCGAACCACGACGGATAAGATGTGATAGCACGCAAATCTCAGACATCAGCCGGATGATGAAGAGAGGGAGGGTCACCAGGTGAAATCCCAGCCAGAGGAGGAGGCTGGGGCCGTGGCAGCATCCATCGCGGCCGCACGGGGGGCGGGGGTTGTCTTGCCCGGCGAGAGCTTCGAACGGCGGTAGGGGGCGTGAGGCGGCGGCGGCGCGCGGTGTATCTTGCGACGGGAGAAGAGGCAGCCCAACGATTTTTTTTTCGTGGGCCTTTGGCCTGGTGCGGGGGTTGCAGCCATTTCAAAAATGTTTCAGAATTGAAAATTGTTCAGATTTAGAACATGTTCAGAAAAACAAATTCGACATTTTTGTAACTTCTTTCGAAATTGTTAAATTATTTGGCGCAAAATAGGGTATGCTCGCAGGAGCAAAATATTTCCGATCGGTATCACCATCCAATCTGTGGCTCACCTTTTCAAAAAAAAAATTGTGGCTCACGAATTTTAATACAGAAAAAATACAATATAGAGGATGGGGTAGGTGGAGCAATTTATGACCGTGGGTTAGTTGGGAATGAGATGGTGAGGTATGGAGGAGTGTAGTCGTCATGAGCCACAGAGCACTTCGATTAGTTCAACCATATCTTTGCGGGGCAACTTCAGATATATTCATGTAGTTCAATGGGTTTTAGAATATACCACTTCTAAGTCATTTAGTTCAGTGTTCTTTCTCAAAGTTTGACTTGCCAATATGATGGTGCATATGTGGGATGCATTTTTTTTCTTACCTCTCAAATGAATATGGTCTGAACTTCAAATTTCACATGTTTATAAACCATCCTTTTGACGTTTTCTAATATAACATATATTGTTTAGAATTTTTTAAATTGTGGGTTCCACAAAGTTCTAATTACTATGATTTTGTTTTGCAAATGACGCTTTTTATAGCACTCGAGTCAAGAGTGTCAAACACTGAAACACATGCTAAGGTTTTTTTTTTCTGAAATGGACATGCTAAGTTTTATCTTTAACTATCCCTAGATAAAAGAGCACTGACGGTTGCGTGCAATAATAACAAGAAAAGAAATAGATTACAGTTCACAGGCGCGCATGATGGTCTCCACAATACAAAATTTAGATACCACTAAGGATCACTGACGTTTCATCAGGACTCAATGTGGTATCTCAGTCACACTGATTGGATGGTGATGAACCTCTCTCTGCTTTCTTTTTATTGATGATGTCTATACATATCGAAAATCTGGTAGCAATTTTTTTCCTCTACCAGATTTTACAAATTAGCATCTTCGCTCACAATGCTCTCAACTTCTTTTGTCCAGTCGGACAAATCAGTATGCCTTGACGGCAACAGTGGGTCAAATGGTCAGAGGCGTTAGCTGAGACCTATCTGTATGAGAATGGAATCAAATTATTTCAAAATGTTGCTTACACCAGAACTTCCTCTCAACCATCCAACTATTTTGGCTCATATTCCTACAAAACTATGCTTCGGTAACAAACCGAAGAATCTTCTAGCAGGCTTAGAGGCCAAGTCTTCTTTAAAAAAAAGGAAGAACGCCAACCTGCGAGAGTACCTTCCCCTACAGTGACAGAATGTTATCTTCGATCCACTCAGATAGCCTGCGAATCTTCTTGGCCATTTCACCGCTCTTCGGAAAGTAAGACTCGGCATTGGCAAGCATTACAGTGGCATCATGTTGGACAGCCTCCAGAGTTCTATAGTAATCATTATCCAGTCTTGCCCTGATTACCTCGATGGAAAACTGGACAGGAAACCTAAAGCAGAAATTTTGCAGCAAAAAGTTTTTAAGACAGATATTACTATCATGCATAAAAAAAGCAACCAATATACTCCATACGAAATATTTCTTCAATCCAACAACGGTAAGGCAAGGAGGCATCAGATCATAAAAAAAAGGTAATCCTAATATTTTAGGAGTATATTATGTAATGCAACAAAACCTTCCAAGACAGGTACAACGGAAGTTTGGTATGAAATAAACATGAATACAACAATACAGTGCATCCTGATATTCTAGATACTCATATGAGCATATATGGATGAAAAGGAGTAAACAACATAACAATTTAATGCAAACACCCCATATAATGATATAAATAAGAGTCTCCGCTGGTTGAATGTTTACCAACATTGTTTATCAAATCTGTATCATAACGTAATTGAAATGAAAATTAGGCCTTATAGAGGTACAGCCAGCAACTTTCTGATGTAAAACCAGCATTTATTTGACTTTGATGGCATAATGTCAATTCGCAAAATCTAATATCCATGCTTGCTACGAGATTTCGCAATCATAAAAGGTAGTTTGCAGAAGTGTTTGTGCATATTTTCTAAAAAGTATCCAACACTGTAATCATTTTAAAAACTACAGCTATTGTTCCATAAATCTATAATCAGTTAAACCTTACACAGACGTAAAAGGTGATTTCACAAAACATACATGGTACAATGTATTATCCTTCGATTCTATACCTTACGAGGACTATTTTATTTCAAAATGAAATAAACACATGCAAATTTATCAGCACTGAATGCATACATATACAAGAGTTACCTGTTTATGAAATCTGATTTTCGTGCAACAGTATCCAACTTCAGAACACCATATTGATCCTGAACATCCATAAAATATACTTTAGTTGGTCAAAACAACAATAAAAGAGTAGGCAAAGAGCGCTAAAATTGAAAATAGATAAACTTTACCTGGTTTCTGTGAGACATTTTCTCTAAAGTGGTCACTGCTGATAACAATCTATTCCTGATACTGGAATCAATATGTGGATGTTTCCACGATACCAATGGGTTATCAGCATCATGGAGCTCCCAGGGGCTATGCAGCTGACCAGAACCATCATTCTTGTATTGTATGACATATTTCTCCCATGGACTCTCGGGAAAATCAGTTGATTTTGGCCTTATCGCCAACACCCGTCCCTCCCACCAACTTCCTCCTCCTTCCTCTCCATCACCTGCCCACCAAACTCTGCACTTATCTCTGATAACCCAGTTCTGTGCAATAGCAGCTTCAAACCGTGTTCTTTCCACAAGAAAATCGGGGAAGTCAACTGGCTCGAGCAATGTGATTACAAACTCTTTGCCAAATCCGCTTGAAGTGTCATCAATGAATTTAAGTGTTAATTTACAGCAGCTTTCACCAGACCCTCTATAAGTTGTATAAGAAAGGCCCTGAATTTTGCAAAGCTCTACAGCTTTAAGGCCTTTAATCCGATTCCATGGGCAACTATCCGACAATCGCTTTATCTTAAGATATTCCTCATGCCCCTGCAAAAGGAGGAAAAGTACACAGAAAGTATATAAGAAAATTCATAAATACTATTCTAGGAGTTACAATGGTCTATGTGTTTGTATTAATTCACTACGCATGCTATTCTCCATAATCAACTACCTTATAACTGAGGTGTGTAGAAGTGGGAACATATGGAAAACATGATATTTATTTTTTTGGCAGTTAAAATTAGTTTGAGATCATGAAATACAATAGAAAATAACATTACCTGGCGCAAGTACATAACCTCATCGCCACGTTGAGGAATATAACGGTAAACATCTTCATGCTCCAGCAACATCAACCAACAATTCAAGGATACTTTGTGCTTTTTCTCCACCAGATGTGTATGAGGAGAGTTGCCGCCCTCTCTTCTGCTCCTAGTAGACCTTAAACTAGCAGTCTTGGATGTTGATCCCCACTCAGGCCCATCTATAACAATTCGTCTCCCACTAGTTGATGCTTCATTGGACGAATTTTTCACATGAGAAATAGCATTCCTTGCTCCACCATCAGTGTATGCGCATGACCTCCTTGTGCTTCTTCGCAAACTACCTATACCAGTTGCAACAGGACTGTAGTCTGGAGGTTGATACCCACCATCATCATTGGAGACGGAAGTACTATCTCCATTTCCGTAGGAATCTGAATCCAAGTTTTTCATGTACTTACTTGGCTTTGTCCTTCTGTACACTGCACCGTAACTCTTTGCAGATTCAAAGTGCAACCTTTTTGAATCATGTAAACCAGTGCTTTTATCTTTGCATTCCTGGAAATTTCTAGATGGACTAGGGAGGTCACTGCTCCCATGTTTATAGGTGGTAGAATCCTCATCCTGCTGCATTGGAACTTTATGATACTCAGAGATCATGTCACTCCTTACTGCAGTAGCCATTAATTTGTCTGGTGAACTTGTACCATCTGGAGAGCCTCTTGAACTAACTAACTTCAGTTTCAAGGTAGGATGAGAATTACTATGGAACTGTTGGTTATTTACTTCCTCTACATATGTATTATTGTTGTTAGTTATCCTTTCTTCACTGGGTAAATCACCTTCAATATAAACATCAGTATCGTGGTTTTCATGGATGCTATCCAGACAAACTACATGTTGACTCTTTTGTACATTCTGCTCAACCGGTTGTTGGATGTCATTGCCATACTCATGAGGTGTCTTCTTACTACCAAACTCATCAACATCCGGCGAAACTGCATTATTTGAGGGCTGCATGTCTCCAGCAGAAGAGTCACCAAACTTGGGACGCTTTGAAGATCGCAGCTTAACCTCACCCCACTTGATTGTACTATGAACAGAAGAAAAGGAGTTCATGGTTTGACCTCGATCTGTAGCCTTGCAAGAAGAGGAACCTCCAGGCTCAAAATCATGTTCCGGCTCAACTGCTCCGTGTTTGGCTGCCGCAAGTGGCACCACTGAAGGAAACTGGGTTTTTAAATCACGACGTGGTATCCTCAGGACCAGTTTTCTATTATTTTCACAACTTTCCCTAGTTTCAGGGAAATGAGAGGGTTGTGTAACATCTTCAGAATCCTGTTGGTTACTCTCTCTACCATGCCTTGGCTGGCTATACCATGCTGACTGCTCAGCTTCTGTGCTATCTGTGTTCAATTCACTGTCTGAGAGACTGCTCTCTGAGTCATCTTCATAATCTTCTGTCGAAGCTCCTATCTTTGTGAAAAAACTGAGTGCATTGCGAGCTGCACGTCTTTGAGGTCGCAATCCCCTAGATTTAGGTGATCTTTTCCTTTTACTAGAGCGACCAGTCTTAGACTTCCTACCTTTATGTGGCCTTGATACAGTAGCCACATCATGCTCATCCAAATTTCTTTTCTTAACTCGCCGACCAGATGAAGTAACAAGATCAGCCTGTAAAGGATACAAAAAAGGAAAAAAAAGTTGAAAGGTTAGAATGTAACATAAAGGAAGATGGAATGATCTTGACTGTTGCCTCTTACATCAGATATTTTCTTCTTTCTTCTAGATCTACGACGATTAGCACTATTGCTCAGGTTATTCCCATCAATTTCTGCACTTGAGTATGAAGCATCAGAGGAATCACCACTCAAAATCTCCTGCTCTCCTTCAGTAGACTTATCATCCATGCCATCGTACTCAGAATCAGTATCATCAGAGATAACTTCATTTTCTACTTCAAGATCAATGAAGTCCGGTATCTCTGGAAGTGGTTCCCACCTATCTGGATCAATAGTTGGGATGATTTGGTATTCGCCTGTGGTAGCATTGTAAGTGGGGCCAACAGCAAATTTTACAGAAGGGGGTCGCCACTCAATACCCAGAGCACCTAACCGACGTTTCTGATACATGCTCTGAAAAGGTTCTGGGTATGGTATCATACCTGCAATTAGTAAATAACAATTATAAGCATGTGTGACCAGTACTATACGGAGAGTACAGGGATAGAGAAGTTAGATACCAGAGTCACACAAAAGGTCTTGAATATTTCTCCTATAGGGTGTGAGCTGTGTTTCCTGGATACATTAAGCAAAAGCAGCATTAAGAAAACCTGGTAGCTTGTGATGCACTTAGATAACAGGGAACAAATTCACAGAGACACGTATGACCAGGGCTCAATACCATTTTTTGGGGGAAATACTGGCTCTCTTCTGAAATTTTAGTATTTTAACATGTTTTAATAATCTTTAGTCTTCCAATGCTTACTTGTTAGTTGTTTCGAATAAGCATCACCAATCCTAAATAACGGAAGTTACAAACAGTAAAGCAAACCCTTTGCATGGCTTTTGATGAGATGGTAGCAGCAGCCCACATAAACATTTCATATATGAAACGTATTACTACATTGCAGCTACTTGGAGAACACAATGAGTGAGGTAATCAGATGATTATGGTATGTGATACTTTTAAGTTTTAACTTAAACATACTCTAGTAGGCAATAACAGAACTTCAATTTGTATGCTTATTAGATTGGCATCAAAGTCAAACTTTCAGCCAATCAGCAGTGCAGTCCTCACTCTAGAAACAAGATTTGGACAGTTTTTATAATCCACCTTGCTGAACTGCTGCGCTAGCAACACTTCAGAAGTAAATTGATTTGTCATGGAGGTAGGATGTGGTATTCTTTATAATATACTAGTTGGCAGTCACAGAAGACTAACAAATGCCAAGGAGTCCAAGTCATCTGGCATAATATTACTTCACTAACCACTAACCAGCAAAAACATGAACTGACACGAAAGTACAACTCTAGGAATTTTCTTGAAAGCGATACCCAAGGAAACCTCCACTGGTCTACGGTCTACCAGATCTTCAGAACATAACAAAATGAGATTTTCTGTTTTAGAAACAGATGTTTGAAACAGTTTGCATTGATAACTCTGATGCTAGAGTTAGTTTCACAAACTGAACAAAACATCATACATTTCAAAATAAACGAAACAACTCAAACAGCTAATGCAAATGCAAAGGACAGATGATTCATATATTTGGACGAACCTGATCGATAGCATTTCCATTTGTGTCTTGAATAAGAGGTCGATAGTCTCCAAGAAAGAACTATTGAAAAAATGAATAGTAAGCATCAATGATTGAATAAAAGGTAGGATATTTCCCCAAACAGGGGGGGAGGGTGTGTCCAGTGCAAACAATCATGCAAACTCTGAATGTGAGCTGCTGGATGAGCTCTTCGTGGATTAAGTGTAGGGGATTAAAGCACTACAGGGATGAATAATTCTGTGAATAGCCCCTAAGGATCTAAGGGATTAGAAAGTTAGAACAAGATCAAACTGATTTAAAATATCAAATCTATCCGTGCCTCATCCAACTGTAACACATGATCACTGAGATATGACAGTTGCATGATTGCCCACTAACCAATGCTTGCACCAGGTATTCTCCCCCAATAACTTGATCAATAACAATTTGTGTACCTCATCTAAAATTAATAACTTCTGTACCTGATCATATTTCGCATCCTTCTGGGATTCTCCCTGCCCTGTACCAATAATGAATATTTGCCCAATTTCATCGGTGAGGATAAGTGACGTTCCATCCCTAATGTCCGTCCACCAACACGAAGAAAAATAATTTAGCAATCTATGGTAATTGATAAATGGAGCAATTCAATTTGGCATGGTAACAATGTTATGCTGTTAACATCTCAACACCACACAGAAATTATTCGGATTTAAAAAATGCGAATTAACTTGGGTAAAAGGTGTGTTTTTGGCGGTGTTGGCTGCATCATTTGGTGTAACTGGTTATTCTTTGCCTTGGGATCAAAATGGTAAGTCAGATAATGACAAAAAAAGGCATCTATGATGGCTAAAGATCACAACTTCAAGAACTGGTTTCTGACACTCAAGAAGCTTGATATATTAAGAACACTCAACTAGTGATTTATACTGAATCTGAAGATCTTCCTTGCATAATGAGATGCTAAAGACGCCTGGTGAGTATAAATTAGTTCGACAGTTCAAGCGGCAAATTAAGGTCCATTTTCATTCAACTACACCTCTATAAGAACGATATATTGATTACTTCACTTCTCTGCCTAATTAACCCGATTTGATCAAGAAATTTGTGGAACAGAAAACAGAAAAAGGTAAAAAAAAAAGCAGAAAAAAAGAAGAAGAAACAGAGTACTTCCGAACATAACTTTTTCTCTTTTGGAATTTGTACACTGCAAAACATTCTCAAAAGTTTTACTGGGAAAGCATTCCAACATGAACATACGGGACATCCATAAAATTTAGAAGTAATCCCTGATTTTTCTCTGTTAATTTTCTTGATTCTTCCAAATGCTTAATGAATTACTAGCTGAATGCTCATGCGATTATTACAAAAAGGTAATACAAATAAATTCAATAATATGGCATACGTAAGAATGTACATTTTTTAAGGGCCAAAACAAAAAGTTCCCTTTGTTGAGAATGTGAGTAATTTTCCAGTGACACTTACGGAGAGAACTTGCCATCCACTAGCTTAAAGTGACCAGTTTCATAGATCTGCACAGGTTTTCCTTCCCATATCTGGACAAGGAAATAA
The DNA here is from genome assembly GCA_947311845.1 of Poa pratensis. NCBI lineage: Eukaryota > Viridiplantae > Streptophyta > Magnoliopsida > Poales > Poaceae > Poa > Poa pratensis. The sequence goes on from CAMZMU010000047.1 coordinate 16,586,293, forward strand.
CATAATTTCAGGATTTAAATAGTGATTAAGATTGCAGAGATCTTGTTAGGAACTTACATCCCAGATGATTGTCTTTCCATCATACCCAGCACTCATTGCTATACGTGGGTTGAATGGATGCACATCGAGAACAAATGTCTGTTGAAAATGAATTTAATCAAAACAATTCTTTATGAAACGATAAACCCTTTAATAAAAACAAGTTGAAAAACAAAGAGTGGATGAATTATAAAAGAGAAAAGAAATCACAATGTTGCAACGAAACAAAGCTGCAGGTTCTTGATCCATTAAACCAGTTTAAAAATTTATGAATGTACATGAAAGTCATGCAACTTTGACAGGACTACACCAACAGATCCATTTCTATACCTAAAATGCTCATTTCAAAAACAAAGATCAACAATGTCATAGGACAAAGAATTATTACATCATCACAGAAAAAACAGGTTATTAATGTGAAACAATAACAGTTAGCTCATCGATAAATCTGTAGTAACCTACTTGGCTTCCAAAGCACCAGAGCAGAAGTTACTGCCACAATTGGACAACAAAGCGGATGTGAAATGCATGATCAATATAAATCAAAACACCATTGAGGTTAAGGACGACACTGTTAAAAAATACTCCATGGCTAGCACATAATTTTTTTAAACCAAACGAAGTAAGAGAAACGAATTAAGCCTTCAATTGCGTACGGCAACAATATACAATGAGTTTCATATTCTTCATTAAAATTTCAAGTTTAACACCTCCAAAACCACCACGTCCTAGTTTTCCTGTTCCATTTATGTTTTACAATTTTCAACCCACGCTTCTCTGCCGCCGAACTTGCTGAGAAAACACAAGAAGTTACTGCGTTGTGTTTTCATTAGTGATATGATGAACAGTGTGCCAGCAATGAGTTGCAAGCGACAAAGTTCACACGTACGCACCTAAGTGATACGAAAATGCCATGCAGGAAAACCATATTGTGTCAACATGCCATAAGAAGTCATTGACCAAAAGTAAATTTAATGCATAAAATGCACGGTGCACGCTTGCTTACCGATTCCTTATGGCCAATTAGTGAATGTACCAAGCTCCCATCAGAAGCATTCCAAACACAAATTCTGCAATCTGCACAACGTAACATATTTTTTAAGGGGGTGGATACAAATGAGAACGTTGAAATAAAAATTAATTATGTAATGACAAGATCTAGTACTCGCACGATCGGAATACAGAAAGGGCCATATCACTATGATCGTGGTGAAAATATACAAAGTAGAGCAAGGATACCCATGATAGCAGCAAGCACAAAGCGGTTGTCCAGACTCCAAACAATCATATTGACACCACGAGGAGTTGGCTGATATCTTTGACGTGGACCATCGCGAAGCAGTTGAGGAGCCATTGGAGGTGGAGGAACCTTGAGATGGTAAGCATGGGTCCAGCGTCCAATCTTACCCTGGTTTAGTGCAGCAAACAAGTTATGCAAATACTATATTGAATGGAACTACAGGGTAAAACAATAAAACTAAATACCAGCTACGACTGACAAGCCAGAAAACCTGCATGCCATTATACACAGGCGCGTGATTAAGCTAGCTGCTGCGGCAAGTTGCTTTTATACCAGCTCTTACTATACAGCATCTACTGCTTCGACATGTCACACAATGGGAAAACATAATGTACCGGAAAACAAAATGGGCACTGCTGAGGATACAATTTCTGTAGTACGCTAGCAGCAGCCAGAATAGGCAGTTACGCAAATGGTCATATACTTTATGTACTGAAACAACGTTTGTCAGGAGCAAACCCGTAGAGCTTTAGGTCCCATTAGCTTACATGTGATCTCCGAGATCGCGGAACCCATATAATTGCGCTGCCATCTCGTGAGCAGGTAACAATATTATGTGTGAACCTGGCAAAAGGAGACAAACTCAGCTGCTGATGTGTTACTGCACAGACCAACAATCACTAAGAACATACAAGACATAACGTGAATAAACTGAAAAATTATATAAGAACATGTGAAAGACCATTACATGACTAAAAAGATACTAACCATGAATTTCTTAGCTTGAGGTTATTTTCTTCCTTAGTGGTGTGACTGCTATCAGATGAAAACGATCTAGCTACCACACATCCACTAAACTGCACGTAATTTACATCATTTTCATGACCCGATAATACGTCCATCTCATGATTGGGTTGGTCATGTTCCTCGGAAGAACTCTTGCAAGCATTCCAGACCTGAAATCAACACTTCTAATGAAAAAAGGATTCACCTTTTGGTAGTAAAATCAGAAGTTCACAGGTGCAGTAGGTAACAAGAAAACGTACTCTTGCAAAAGTGTCTGAGCTACCAGTAACAAACACAGTTCCATTAGCATTGAATGCACAACATAAAATTTGGTGATTCGTTGGTTGAACTTGAACAGCACTGGAAGACGCTTCACCACTCTTCCCTAACATCAAAACCATGTGGTTGAAATAAATAATTGTAGGCATTACCCACGCAAACGAAATAGATATGCTTCAAACAACTAACCAGGGGCAACATCGGGAGGTTTTGGTGTATATATTCGTGGAGATTGTTGAGAAGATCTAGCATCCCAAATCCTGCATGTCCCGTCATCTGATGATCTGTTCCACAATATGATGTGGCAAGTAAGAGAGATGAAATAACTTAAATAAGACGCAAAAATCCTATAATAAATGTAAGAGTACATACAGCGAACCAACGGTGAGGTTTTATCATAAGAACATAAGAAAAAGAAAAAAATCACACATCTGACAGATGAAAAGGAAAAAAATACTCCAATAATATTTTCAAGATTGGTTTAGTTTGTTCCAGTGAAACATGGACAAACCTAGCTTTGAACTTCATACAGATAAGCATTTGCTCCAGTGAAACTAATGCAGAGTAGACATGACTTATACTACCAAATTCCCCTTTTTATCATATAATCATGAACCAAAAATACTTGTAAAAACTAAATAACTGTACTATCAGGAAAACTTTCATTCAAAAGATACTATCAGGAAAAAAGAAGAAAAAAGAAACACTCACGACAATAGCTGGAAAGCAGCACCTGTCCTTGGACTAAATGCAATAGCAGTTACAACCCCTGTATGCCCCTTCAATACTGAGATGGGACTTCCATCAGGTATACGCCACTACATTAGTAGACACATTCATTAAACATAAAAGGAAGATGTCATGACTTCTTGGGAGTACAGAAACTTGCAATCTTACCACTCTAATAATGAAATCATTGGACGAAGATGCTACCACAGCATTGTTGAAACTCACCGCGAGGTCAGTAATATCACCCTTAATTTGCAAAATGTAAGGTAATTTAGTGAAAGGTTGTGAATATTTATATGTTTAATTGCAATAAGCAAATCTTACTTCATGGCCTCTGCAGCTAGCCAGACAAAATGCAGTTTCCATGGCCCAAATTTTAACGAGGCGGTCATCAGAACCAGTAATAACATAACGCCCTGTGCGGTCAAAAGTAGCTGCAGAGAAACAGGAACAGTGTGAAAACATTACAGCAAACAAAAGTAAACAGATGGATAACTATGATTATTAGGACCAAATCAACTAGCACAACAAAGGAGTAGCTTGAAAATAAGTGGGGAGAACAATACGATCTTTAGAACAAGTGTGTATAAAATTTTATTGCATGAACCATATACAAAATATAATCTACTGTAGAAACCTCCCAAAAGATTAAATAGGCTTGAATATTCAGTTTAGGCAACGCATGGCCTGACATCGATGGCATTAAGTGTATGAACTGGCATATGAACAGACTTCCAAATAATCAAGGAAAATTTGGCTCTTGGACAATTTACTTGGATGGCAGTTGCTAAACACACCACATAGTAACGATTTCACTCACGGGCACTATAAAACTGTGGTATTGTGGTGAAGCATATTACACTAACTGAAATTTAAGAATAAAAAATGGTAAAGAGTATTTTTTTTCCTTGGCATCAAACTTGAACCACATTTGAGTGCCCTCTACCACAGACATAACTAGAGGATCCACTAACAGTATGTTTGTGTGGTATGCGAGATGGCACTAACAGTAAGGTTCTGAGGACAAAATTGACTATTTAACCCACTTCTCTCTCCTTAAGTTCGTAAAGTTGTTATTGTATTGGGTAAAGTGTGCTCTGCAGATGATCACAATTCTGTGTTGTACCTAAGCCATATCAGGTTGCTTCAGCAAATGTTGCTTGAGTGGAGTTTCCAGAAATCAAGTTTGCCAATATTCAAGTAGCTTACTTCAACATGATTAAATTAAGAAAAGGAGAAAGTTCAACGGACCACAATACACAGCATTTTGATGTCCCCTCAATCTCTTTATAATCTGCATCTTTTCAACAAGGGTAGATGGCTTCGCAATGGCATAGCATGATGCACGGACAGACGGAGCTCGATGATTCTTAGTGAAACCACCAATCTCTCTCAAGCTTAAACCATGAACTTGATCAGCCTGTATGTGCGGCCAACGGAGATACTCGGCAACCTGGGTGTTTCCTTGTCTTCGCTGGCCCTATCAGCTGAAGGATCCAAAATTATATCAGCGCATTAAAGAAATAACAAGGAATTTCATTGAAACAAACTATCCAAACTTCAAACTGAAACACTAAGTTGCAACTAATGATGTTATACATGGCTCGAGAAACGGGGAGAAAGGAATACTTTAGAGCCTAGAAGAACATAATATACATACATGCAAGAAGGGAAAATGAGTTGGAGCCAAGAAAGGTTGGAACAGCAGCAGCATTCGGAGACGCATCTCCAATCAAGCTGCCTGGGTGGCAGGAACTAACCATCAGTTGCTTTAAAAGCTTTACCAAGTGGTCTTTACCAATGTGGGGATATCTACAAAATAAGCATCATAAAACAAGTAAGCAAAAAACCTCAACTGCATGTGATCATTCAGAAGGGCAGATATAAGTTAACTGTTCTGCGAAGGTGGGATCATTTTAAATATGTCTTGCTTTCACTACTATAGCCTTTATAATGTTAGATTTCAGAATTACAAGTTTCATCAGTTCTAGATTAGTCTGATTGAGGAACATCGTTAACAAATTAGAAAGGCATGAGCAAATATGAGATCCACAAGAGAAACAAATGGATATATCTCCATCATATACTGGATATGTATTCAACTGTTTTCCAATCCTAATCTAAACAACTCGGAAGCATCTCAAGTTCTTAACTACTTGCAAAATCTACTGCAGAGGGTTCATCACTGTCATAAATGTTTAGTAGCAACGAAAATAATTCTTATTCATAATAAATAATAACGGATGCAAACTGAACATGATGTAGGGTAACGTATTTCTACCTCTCAACTAACTTTAGATAACCCAAAGGGAGGGATACACCATCATCATTTTCTTCGCCACTATGAAAACCACCACGAGAATACCAAGCATGATATCTTCTAGGTAGCAGCTGATGCTCCTGGAGTTCATTGCACAATTCTCCAAGAGTCCGCTTGAATGGACCATGTGATAAAAAGTGCATAATGAGAAAGTAAAGTTCTCTCATATCGATATCAATGGGAGCCTCGCATGGTACATCTGCTGAAATCATTTGATTAGCAGAATTAACCTTCTCAAGTGCCTGGCTTGGAAAATCCAGGGGCATAATACTAACAGATGTTGCATTGCCAGCAGGTTGGTGTTTCCTACAATCCATGTCTATAACCCCACCTGGAGTTAGAAACAATAAAAGCATAAATATGAGAATAATATTGGTGGAGAGAAATTGAGTTCTGGATGGGCTTAAGAAATAAACAGTCAAAGAGGTAATGCAAAACACCAGTAGAAATCAACTGAATGGACATGAAAGGTCACGTGCAGAATATTATACTTCTCAAAAGTAATGGAGGACAATACATACTCCGTAGTAAAAACACACACATAGAGACACTTTCGGGAAAAAATTGGAGAACTATAAGCAAACTGCCGACCATGAGACGTAGAGAAAATATACAATTTTTAGGATTAATCTGAAATAAATTTTCTAGAAGTGATATGGGTGAACCTTAGTTAACAATTAACAGAATTTTGGTCGGACTGGCTTGTGATATATGGTACACCACTGCACAAGAGGTCCGTCTAAGGAATGCCTCCTCGGAAGTGTAGACACACAAAGGCGGCAACATATAACCATTTTTCACCAAGTTTGAAAAGAAAAATATCCAGATAGTTTCATCATACATTTCAGTTCAATATTATACGGTGTAAAACTTCATTTGTGCTATACCACTAAACCATTTGCACGTCTAGTATTTGTTGTTCAAATGACGCCATTGTTTAGCGAATCAAGTAATGTGAGATGCGTTTCTTGATAGCCTTACAGATAACCTAGCTGTTGTTTGCACTGCAATTTCAACTTTTGCATGCATGTATGGCTAAGAGTTACCTGATGTTAGTGTTTAGGAAAGCAAGAGACAGTACAGTGTTTAAGCGTACACATATTCTTCAGATGCGACTATGCATCCATTTAAGATTTCGCATGTTATCTCGAGTTCTGTTTGTTTTCTCAAGTTTTGCATGCTGGCGTTCCTCTATTCTGACCTATTAACTATAACCCCTATGGTTTCGCATGGCAGCATCTGACATCCATGGTCAAACACCATATCCTGATCTCAAATACAGCAAAGCCAAGCAGCAGATGGGACCCATGTATCCATTCTATTTGATTTACAATCTCTTAAGAATCAGTAATTTATTTTGGTAGCTGTATGCATTGGTAAACAATCTCTACTGACAATACGTAACCCAAACTATCTTACACTTGATCAACATTCAAATAATCCCAGGGATTCGCAACGCCCTACGGAACTTCACTGGACTAACCATTAGTTCTCACGGATTCTGTACGGATCTAAGAAAACTGTGACATGAGACCATACCTCGGGGTGGAGAAGATGGCGGTGGCTTCATGGGAGGTGGTGCCTCGGGGGGCGGTATTGGGTGGTTCAGCGGAAGACATCGGCCAATAGAGCAAATTGCCGTCCTCAGGCGCCCTTCCACGCCGCCGCAATCGCGGCCTACTCCACAGGGGGCGGCGGGCCCTGCTACTGAAGGGGCGTGCGAGTCCGTTTGGATGCTATCGCATGCGGGGGACGATGATCTGAACTGTCAGGAATCGGGATAAATCCGCGACAATTTGGGGGAAATTGGGAGATAAGGGGTGAAGAAATTGGGGGTAGAGGAGGAACAGCTAACCCTAGAACAGAACGAACAACGTTGGAGAGAGAGAGGCCAAACGGCACGTGGAAACGGTAAATTAAAAAAATGTTTTAAATGCCAAAACATAATAAGAAAATATAAACGTATACGCTTTTTTTTTGCTTGTTTTTATTAAATCAGGCAGGAACATAAAACTAAATTAAAAAGGTATATAAACGAAAATGGCAAATGAAAATAAGTATAATGGGATTAAAAAGCAAAATAAGAAAGATAAATAAGAAAACAATATTTTGACAAATCATGTAACATATTTCTAACGAGGGCAGATTGCTTCTACAAGGTTACTTATGATTTCCTATCGGCTTTGACCTCATAAATTATGTTCATTGCTTTTATATTTTCATCTCGAAAACGAAAAAAAAATATTACGGCTTTAGGGGGATATCAAAATTTGGTGCTCTCGAAATGAATTTAAGAAATAATTTCTCTAATGATTCAAGTTAAAAAGAGAAGTTTGAAAAAAATACGAGAAAAGTAAATTAAAAAGAAATCTATGAATAATAAATATTAGCAAAAAAGGAAAAAAGAAGAAAATAAATAGGAAAATTAGAAAATATTAATAATAACAATTATGAGGACGTGAACAAAAGTCTGATCCAAATATTTCATGGGAGGATATTGGGTCGCGATAGGTATCAACCCACTAAAATAGTGATCATATGAGAATTCATGAACAAAAGTCTCATCCAAATATTTCATGGTAGAACGCTTGGATATGTCTGACTTTTCAGATTTTTTTCAAAATATTTTACTATTTTTTTTCTACTCGACCGGGATCATAAGAGCTTGCGAGCCGTTCTGAAATTATGGATACTTGGCTCCTAAATATGCAATCTCAGTCAAGTAACAAAGAGGTCAAATATTAAAACTTTTCTTGGCTTGGATGGCGATAACAACATTGGATGGGTTGTCGTTGCAGCTGACCACCTATTGCTGGCATGGACTCTTCGTCTTGATTGGAGAGAGATTTGAGGAGTTATTATGATGATCAAGGATGAAATATAATACTCCCTCCGTCTTTATTTAGTTCGTGTTTGGTTTTTTCAAAGTCAAACTTTTGAAAGTTTGACCAAGTATATATGAAAAATTATCAACATACATAATATTAAATATATATAATATGAAAATATACTTATGAGGATTCTAATAATGTTAAAATTTTATTGTAAATATTTTTATTTTTTCTATATATTTGGTCAAACTTCACAAAGTTTGACTTTGACTAAACCCATAACGCAAACTAATTATAAACGGAGGGAGTAATGATGATTAATCTAGTCCTCTACAACCAAGCCATGGCTCATGGTAGCCCTTCTAGAGTTATGGGGTTGACATGTGTCTAACTTATCTCTCTAAAAGTTAAGTTTTTTATTTTTTTCCAGTAGATTGAACTATACTTTCATTAGGGTAAGAAAAGTACATTAGATTGAACAAATTGACACTTAAACGAACAACAACAAATATATCCATGGAAAAATTAAAATTTAGTCAAGGTTCTCTTGTGTCGTCATCTCGGGATTCACATTTCACATCTTGAGACGTTCCACCATACTCCGGCAAAGAAACCACAGAAGATCAAACTTACACAAACTATACTAACATCCTTGCAATGTCAGTTGTCGAATCATTGCTTCAAAAACGTATTGCCGGAGAAGAAGAACGGGAGCACACAAAATCAGATCCGGCGAACACAGAACAATATAACACTTACCATCGCCCCCCACCACAGCCAAGACAAGCCGAAGCACCGACAACAAACAACAAAGAAACATTGATACGTGGGACCAAATCTCATAGCCTCTTCAGTGTTTGTCTTTGTTGGCCACAATGGTCGTGCCAAAACAAGAATAAGAGCATCTCTAGAGAGCCCTTAAAACTGGTCAAACCTGTAAGTTCACAGTTTTTGTCGAAAAAATGACCGAATAAAGCCCGTAAAACTGGTCAAAACCTTAAAACTTTTAAGGGCGACTGTGAATTCGTAGCCACAACCTGTGAATACAAGGATTTGGAGGCAATTTGAGGGTGCCTTTAAGGATGCCTGGGAACTGGTCAATGCTCATGAGTTGGAATCCCCACCGTGCGTTCCCCATCGTGCGACCGCACGTCACCGGCTGGAGTCCGCCGTCGGCGCGCGGGCGGCGGCCGCTAGACCGATGCGGCGCCGGCAGGAGGCGCCCGCGAAGACGGGACCAGCACCGGCGCATGCGCGCGTGATTGATGGATCGTTCGCCTAGCTAGCTCGCGTGATTGATCGATCGATTGCCTAGCTTAGCTAGCTAGCTCGCGTACTAGACTACTCGGATCGATCGTTTCGCGCGCAGCTAGCTCAACTTCTCTACTATATTTTATGGATCGGTAGATTGCAGTATATGGAGGAATTGGGGAATGCACGAGGAAGAAGAAGAGCACAAAGAATATTCGGAGAATATTCCGTTTTACCGTTCGTTCGTGTTTACGGTTTTTGCTCTGTCCGAGGACTTTTCAGACCTAAAAACACGTTTTTTGCGAACCTTAAAACGTGTTTAAGGTCCGTGTTTTACAGTCATTGTTAGAGATACTCTAAAGTCGACAAACTTTTATCCCGTGCAAACAACATGTTCACTACCAAGATAATGACAAAGACACAAAGGGTCTAAGGGCATGAGCAGCGGTGGCAGTAGTAGCTGCTGCTCCCGAACCTCACAGATCGGGATGGGAAGATGAGGCATGCGTTTTACTTTTCCCCATCCAACCCCAAAAGCTGAGACCACCATGGGGTGGACCTACCACCACCGTCATCCTCCCTAAAAAAGCAACCTGATTTCTCTCCTTCTCTCTCATCGCTCTTAAACTTTTCTGCCCTCGTGCAGAGGAGTCTCTGTCACCTGCGAGGCAATATCCGAAGCTCGCTCCTGACAACCGAGCCGACGTGGACCTGCGGGGCAGTAGGTTCAGGCTACGCGTTGGCCATGCCCTAACATATATAGCACGCACTCACACTCGCCGGCCGTATGTGACCACCAGGTGCCGCGTTCCCCGTGTCGGATCGGATGACGCACGCAGACAGAAAGAACGTACTGCGTACATGCACGGCGGCGACCCGGCGCTCAGTCACCAGACGCGTCGCCATCGTCGTCGATCGACCGCGGATCCGTCCGTACCGCTGCCATGTCGTCCTGTCCGCGCCGCATGGGAACGCTCGCGCCCCCCAGGCCGGGTCAGGCGGCGACCGGCGACTTCTCTTGTTCTCTGCGCTAGCTCGATCTTCTGGCGGTTGGCACAGCTCGTCAAAATGCAAACGCATGGGCATGTCGTCGTATTTAATGCATGCTACGGCCGGGCTGACATTTCTTGAATATGGTTTTGCCTACTCTGTCTTACTTTGACCTCATATATATTCGGAACAGTTGTTTTTCTTCTACATCAGTGTTCAGTTTTGTCCATGATCATTTTTGGTCCATGTTTACGAGTAGAGACTTTTGGCCGGTGCTTCTCCAATTTTACAAACTCGAAAATCATATTTATGAGTTTTAAAAAATCCTGAAAACATTTTAGGCGTAGCCAATAGTATATCTCACGAACGTGTAAAATATCAACTTCAAAAACTAAGTATTTTGAGCTACACTGGAATGACAAAATGTGGATCTAAATATTCATATTTTCAAATCCCTAATTTTACCATATTTTGTTATTTTTGTGTAGACTACAATATAAACTATTTCAAGTTGATATTTTGCACGTTTATGAGACACACCATTGACTACACCAGTAAAAAAATAGTAATTTATGACGTTCACAAATATAATTTTCGAATTTTTTCAACTGGTGTGAGCACTCGAGCTCTGGAGCAAGGAACACTTTCTGCATGTTTACTCCATGTTCCGTATGGAGGCTCGGTCCCAAATTGCATGTCTAGTTTGGTCTGGGATTGGGCACCAAATGGTACATGCATGCGCGCATGATTTGAACTCTGGACGATTTGTTAGACCCGTCTAAACCTAATTAATTGCAAATTTATCAGAAATATTTTGATAACTCAGATCCACAACAATTGTGCAAGTGGGACTACAAGCACCCCAGCTTGAGGTTTTCACCTATTTATGATGCATTTTGCTCTGGTGTTGCTTCATTCGCTCTGAAGGACCTTTTACCGTAAAAAAAACTCTTCTAATCTTTTTCCGCGAGTGATATTAGTGCATAGTCCATAGATGATAATTCCAAGTGCTGCCACTAAACCTTTTTTTGTTTCAGAGGGGTTACTTGAGTAGAAAAACTTCAAAAGAAGATTAAACCCATAAAGAATCAAATGAAACTGCAAAAAAAAGTCACTCTTGCAACAAAAGGCAGAAATTTAAAAAAACACATGGAAAAGAAAAAAATTGGGGCACTTAAACATGTCAATTTTTTCTGATATTTTTTATGAAGAGGGTTCAAAGTGCCAATAAAATATCAATTAAAAAACTAAATGGGTAAAACTTGACACTTGATTTTCGCAACAAATAAAAGACCAGAAATAAAAAAACAAAAATTTCTAACAAGAACAAGGAAAAACTAAAAGAAAGAAAGAAGAAAGAAAATAAAAACCAAATGAAAATATTTTTGTATTTTAAGTTTTAAAAAAACAAAGATCTACTCAAACAAAAACTAAACTTAAACAATAAACATGTTGCCCCCTGAAAGCGCTTTATTTATAGCCATATAATTAGGCTATGTTATATTTATTTAGGAGGAGCATTTCTCATGGAAGCAATGCTGATTTTTATTGTACCCTCCTTAATTATTTTTTGGGAAGTGCTCCATGCACTTCTTGCGTGGAACTGAAACATCACATTCCCTTATGTGAGAGAAACTACCGAGTCCTAGTAACGGTACCAAAAAATTATTGTCGTCGTGAAACTAAGATGCAAATCACAAATACAATGATGCTTAGAAGTGTAGTTGATGTGAAATTTATATGTACTTAGTTTTACTAAGTTGTACTAGTACTTAGTCTGTGGGATTCCATTTTGCAAATAGTTGTACTAAGTTGTACCTCCTCACAACTATTTGTACCTTGTGGTTTTCGTTCTAAAATTTCAGTCATCATATTAATAAAATAGGAAAGCAATCATCAAATCAGGAGAAGAAAAGCAAATGAACCATAAATCTTGCTCTGACCAACCCTCAATTGTCAAGTTCTTATTAGATTGTTTTCTCAACTTTTGTTCAAATTGGAAAGCAATTGAATATTCCTATCATCAAAGCTAGAGCTATATCCTGACTGAAAAGGGAAGAAAGTAAGTATTGATATTCTATAATTTGACTATAATTCAAAAATTGAGGAAATCGCTACTCTAATAAAAAAAGGATTTAGTTTTGCCACTACAAAAACAAGTATGAGTTTCCCCCAACCCAGCAACGCAAACTAGAATCCAAATAAATCGGTCCCATCAAAAGCAGAAGAAGTAGTTACCAGATTAAAGAAAACGTAACAAGTTGGATCCGAAACCAGATATGCATGTTTTTTGACATGAGAGCTTTTCGGCCTTTTTTTAGCGGGATAAGGCCCCAAAAGACCTGGAAGCATGCATTACTTCAACAGTGACTTTACAATTACAAAAAGGACCTCAAAGATAACATACATACACATAGGTCCTCACAATTGGCACACATGCGCTGGAAAAGAAAATAAGAAACGCGATCAATGCCTTCTTCTTCACCGCACCTTGCCCTCGACCTCAAGGCATGGGTGTCGGCACCACCGCCGGGGACGGTACCACTTTGGGCCAAGCCCGCGTCGACCCCCACACCGAGATCCAAGATCATTCATTGAAGGAGGAAGAAGCCCGAGCTGAACATGCAACCGAGTGTGGAGTGGCTCCCTTGGCCATTGATAGCTTCGGCGGAACTTGGCCTACGCCAACGAACTCCGCCATGAAACAACGATTCAGGATCAGCAAAGGCTCCATCTTCATGCCGCGCATCGATCCTAGCAATCCGAGGGAAGCATTGCCCTCCTTGGTGCCACCTAGACACCAAGGAACGTGATGCATCTCTTGTAGAAGAGCAATTGAGGCACCTCCGCGCCTATTGTGAGAGCAGAATCGCCATATCCACCCCCTGTCCATCTCCCCACCTGCTCGAGGGCTTGTCGGCGGAGGGCGCCGGCCATCATCCCACGCCGCGGCAGGGCAGGACAGCTTCTCGAGATGGCATCACGCCGAATGTATACGCAAACACGTGCCATATGTGCCATTTTGAAGGAACAATCCGTGGTTATGCCTCTATGACTCTATCCATGAGTGTCGATGCGTGTCTGTATCCACGTGGGCCCCGCAGTGCCAGCACCTATCGTAGTGCCAGTGGATACGTACGTACGGACGTGCCGTGCCGTGCGAGACATACATATCTGCTGCCTGGGCCCTAGTGTGTCCTCAAAGTCTCGGCCACGGTGACACGGCAGGCAGTTCAGGGCGCCACATAGGCAGCAGGCCCTCCGGCGACGTGGACGTGGGGCTACCGATGCCGTCTGACCCGGAGGAGGAACTAGCCGAGCCGATGGTCGTGGTTGCTTCCGCGTTGCTGCCACTGCCTCCAACGTGCTAGCCGCACGCACGCGGGAAAAAAACGTCGTCTTCCTCCCTCCCAAGTTCCCAACGACATGATATGATAATTTAACCAGCTCCATCTTCCCTTCTCTTTCAGGTCGCAACCGCCAAACCAAGCAACGCAGAATACAAAAATGGGCAAAATATAAGTAAACAAAGAGATAAACTGGAGAGACGACTTGAAGGAACGGAGAGGCTGAGGTGAGGCCGTGGACGAGGAAGAGGAGGAAAAGTCAATAGACTCGTGGTGCTCCCCAGATCCTTCTCGCCACCTTCATCTCCTCCGCCTACCCTCCTCCCCCTCCTCTTCTCTTAACTGTGCCCGCCTCCACACCACCGGCTCGTCTCCCTTACCTCGTCCTCACCCGCCGCTGGTCGGCTCTGTCAGTTGCTCACTACCGTCTGCTACCGGTCCAGCCATAGCTTCTGCAAGGTGATTCTTGCGCTCTCACTCTCTACTCTTTTTCTCCTCGGACTCTGAATCAGCTCGTGCTGCCTGCCTGCCTGGTGGTTTCTTTTGGGTGGGTTGCGTTGTGAAGCCGTTGATGTTTAGATCGGGTTTCATGCAAGTGCGTGCTTCTTTCTGGGATCTTGTCTCTAGCTCCAAATCCAAATTGGTCCACCACACCAGGATTTTGGGTGCAATTCGCCTTTTCTTTTTTGCGCGCTAGCATAAGCCAATTAATTACCTCAAGTAATTCGCTGTTGCTCTGGGGTCCAAATCCAAATTTAGTTCCGAATGGGTTGGTTGGCGTATTGGGAATTTTCTGATATTCAACGGAGGTAGCTGGTCCAGTGGTTGCGTTAGCTGCTTGTTCCTTTCACACACATAGGGCTGCGTTTACTGTGGCGATCACAATGTTCCATTTCTTTAAAATGATGTCCAAATGGGAAATGGCTTCTCTGCTAATAGTTTCACCCTTTCATATCTTCTTCCCCGTACCTTACTGGATCTAATCATAATCTAGTAAGTTAGGATAATATGGCCAGATAGTTGAACAAAAGGGTAGTTCAGCTTTCAGATTTCTGTTATAAATTTTGGGTCCCAATAATTAAAGAAACACAAACGAATGTCGTTCGGTAGCACCAGGCATTCCCCCCTTATCTTCTAGTCCAAGTTGTGTTTTTAAATTTCTGTCTTGCTGTTCACACAGTAATTGACAATTGAGTCAGCAATCACTAAGTTGATGCGTCATGAAGTATGTAATCTTTGCTGACAGACTACTACGAACATTTCTTGCAGAAACTCGTTCCAGTTTGCTGTAAACATGGATTGCTGCTTTATGTTTCGAAAGAGATTTCAGCATGTTGTTGAAGGCGATGATGGTGAGCATATATCTTACCATGGCACACGATCTTCATGCTCAAACAATTCTCCCTTCTCATACGATGTCTTTTGTTGTTCTTTGTCTCAGGTGTACATAGTGTGAAGGTCTTCTCTTACAACGTGTTGAGAAAGGCAACTCACAATTTTAGTCTGGCAAATAAGATTGGAGAGGGTGGTTTTGGCTCCGTATTCAGGGTAAATATGCATGATTGATCTTCATAAGTGTCTAAAAGTCAACATTATCAGACATCTTTTACTAACATTTCATCTTGCTTCATCAGGGAATGCTCAAAGACGGCACATTACTTGCAGTGAAGGTGCTGTCAGCGACTTCGAGGCAAGGCATCAAAGAGTTCTTGACTGAACTTACAGCAATTTCTGACATCAAGCATGAAAACCTCGTCACGCTTGTCGGTTGCTGTGCTGAAGGGTCCCATAGGATCCTCGTCTACAACTATCTTGAGAAAAACAGCCTTTCACAGACATTGCTAGGTAACACTTTGTTCTACCGAACACGTCGGCCGTTCATCTATCGATTCCTTCATTGCTGTCGAAATAACAAATGTTCTGGATGTGCTATTGCAGGGTCTAACTACAGCAGCATTCAGTTCGACTGGAAGGCTCGTGTCAAAATCGCCGTGGGTGTTGCCCGTGGACTTGCATTCCTTCATGAGGAGATCCGTCCTCACATTATCCACAGGGACATAAAAGCCAGCAACATTCTTCTCGACAAGGACCTTACCCCGAAAATTTCTGATTTTGGATTGGCGAGGCTCCTACCTCCCAATGCAACTCATGTGAGCACCCGAGTGGCAGGCACATTGTAAGCTTAACCCCCAAACCTCTGATTTTACGACCTTCTTTCCCAGACTGAACTTCCTGTTCTGACTTGTAAATTTCATTTATGTTCAGAGGATACTTGGCTCCTGAATACGCTATCCGAGGTCAAGTGACGAAGAAGTCCGACATCTATAGTTTCGGAGTTCTTCTCTTGGAAATTGTTTGTGGCAGGTGCAACACAAACACTAGATTGCCTAGTGAAGACCAATTTCTCCTTGAGAAGGTAAGCTCTACTTGTTACAAATATTGCAGCAACTAAACCATAAGTTCACATGCCAAATGTTCAAGGAATAATGCTGAATTTGACAAAATCTGCTGCATTTGTTTTTGCAGACATGGGCACTCTATGAGCAAGACCGTCTAGATGAGATCATAGATGCTGATATAGACAATGACCGCGACGTCGAGGAGGCATGCCTGTTCTTGAAGATTGGCCTGCTATGTACGCAAGACGCTATGGCACGGCGCCCCCACATGAGCGCCGTTGTCAGGATGCTCACAGGAAGTAAGAACGTCTCCATGGAGAAGATCACAAGGCCCGCCATGATCACCGACTTTGCAGCTCAAGATCAGCAGCAAACCACCAGGCGCGAACCAGCTGAGCTCCGGCACGTCGAGATCCTTCACCACCACGGAGGTGACGAGCCGCTGTTCTCACCGGCTGAGACGCCCACACAGTTGTCTATGTGAAGCATTGGACATGATTAGTGTTTTTCGATTTGTACATTGTCGTGTGATAGACGTGCAATTTTTGAGAAAATTCGAGCAGAGGTTGGGATAATATTAGAAGGCAACCTGTCGCTTGCTTGCTTTGTACGATGTAAATATTGGAAATGGATCGGAGATGATCAAGCTGAGTTTTGCGATGTTCCACATACACCTCTGAACCACCAACTGTCTTGCAATGCTGTAACTTCAGAGTTTAGTATGACAGACGTCGAGCCTGATGGCCCTGATGAATCAATCCTTCAGTTCATGCATGATCTTAGGCGTCGTATTTTCTGAACAGTTCTGTTTGAATGTTTTTTCTGAGTATTTTGGATCACAAGTTACGGTTCTGAGCCATGCCTGACGAAACAATCACGCCATGCCGATGTCGGCATAGAAGAGAAAGAACTCGTGCACGTCAAGCGGGCATACGGTCAAGCAGCGCCATGTATCGGCAGATGGTGACCGGCGTCGGCGTGCCGTCGAGACCAAGTGGAGAACGGGTAAAAATCTCCAGCCGGACGGGTCGCCGTCGTCGGCCGATCGCCGAACATGTCAAACTGCAGCATCGTCAACTCGTTTAAGCGAGAGCGACCAATCTATGCACTCAGAAGTCAGCGATCACACGTCCACACTCTGTGGCTGGCAGGTGGGCCCCGTCGCCAGCTACGCAGGAGAATCGTTCTTTCTGTGCAGGGACGTGCTGAAAGCAAAACCGTCGGTGAGGTAAACGAAGTTGACAATATCTGAGATGAAGAATCAAGAAAAGCGAGGAGAACACTGAAGAAACTCACACAACCAATCTAGATGCAGCGACCAGACCAGCCTTTCCCGCCACCTGTAACTGTCTACCTGTACCGCGAAATTTTGAGACAGAAATGGCTGTACAGTACGGCACAAGAAAATGTAGCAGGGCAAGCTGAAGAAGGATGGCAGAGCAGAACAGTAGAAACGCCTGGCAGTTACAATTATTTGGTCCCTCGAGCGTCGTACGTGCTACCACCGACACTTTTGCACGCCGGATACATGGACCAGGAAATTGCAGAGTGCGACTGAACTCAGCACAATCAATGGAGACAAACACACACACTCTTCAGCAGAAGAACTGAACTCAGTGATCTTCAGCAAGGACACATTAGATGCAAGCTGCGAGAATAATAACAACTCTTCAGCAAAGATGATGAATAAAGAATACTGCATAAGATTTCATACTAGACAGGACAGGAACAACGAATTTCGAAGAGTGTTAAACAGAAAAAGGAAGTTCCAGGTAAACTGAACTGAATGCTCTCTATGCTCTCGACCAGACATTTTAATCGACAGCTCCACGAAAAGGGCGGGTGTCATTTCCCAATTACAAGTCATTTTATAAGCGGTAGCTAAATGGGCAGCAAGGAATTTGGTTTTTTTACTAAACAACGAGCGGCATATACCAAAGAAGCAGATTCAGCACCCCATTATTGCACAGTTGTAGACGAACACGCCAGCGCGTTCCTTCACTGACAGCACCTCCCAGTCAGCGCCGCCGTTCCCATCTTCTTCAGGGCACCAAGAATGCAGCAATATGACCTCACCACGAGGTCCTCTATGGCCACCGATGACCAGCAACCTATCACCACATCCCTTGAACGCTAGGCCCCAGCCATTGGAGGAGTCCGCTCTGACAGGCAATGGCTTCAGTATGTTCCATGTGTTATTTGCTTTGTCGTACTTCTTAACCACGTTTGTGGACTGGTCAGCCGCATAGAGCTGGTTATTTACAACGGCAATAAGAGGAGGTGACTGAGAGGCACTGGTTCCTCCAGGGTACATATCATGTATCCTTCTCCATGTCCTCGTGCCAAGATCGTATTCCTCCCCACAAGTCAGAGAAACCCTCTCACTTGTCACGCCCCCAATCACATAAAACTTCCCATCCATGAAGAAACCTGATGACAGTCTCCTGGGCAAGTGCATGTCTGGTAAGGACTCCCAATGGCCACTCTCTGAATTGTACAGCTCGGCAGATCTCAGCACCTGCCCATTCCTATCACACCCACCAGCAACCATGGCAATCTCACCACAGCTTCCCGAGGCGAAGAGGCAGCGAGGAAGATTCATCGGAGTGCAACGCGACCAATGACGTGTCACTAGATTGTACATCCAAATAGCAAGACCTGTATATTCTCGGCCAAAGACAAGCAGCTGTGTCCCAACAGCAAGTGATTCCTTGTCTGCACAGGAGAAACACTCATCACATGGCAATCTAGGGAGCCTCATCCATCGTTTCCGTGATGGATCATATGCTTCCCAGGGCATCAAGCTACATGCCAGATATACCCAATGCTCAACCATGCCGTATTGCCTCCGCAGTTTGTACAGATATCCACTGTTAATCAACATATTAAATTTCTTGTTCAGACCAGAGAGTGAAGGGTAGTCTGATCTGCTTGTCCAAGCAAGGCAGTCTTGAGCCAGGTCATCATGAAGACCCGGAAGGAGACAATCATTTGATCCATTGGCACTAGAATCACCACCTGATTGGGTCTTGACAACAGCATTTAGCTCCAGTTCTTTACTGCCCAAACCTGAACTATCACAGCAGAGAACCTGTTGCACATTCCCAGCAGAATGTTTCTTTGGCTCCCTAGAGAAGTACTCATTCCTGACCAAAAGAAAGTAAGCTAAGGCGTACTTCTGCCAGGAGTTATCCTGCTGACCGAACAGCCTAAAGAGGTGCAGAACCAGGGAACCAGGAACAGCAACAAGGCTTTTGGAGTTGCAATCTTGTAGATCTTCCATTGTTTTCTCTAACTGGTCACGCAAACCCCAGGACAAAAAAGTTCGAAGGTTCAGAGAGTACCCCTGGAAAGACATCAGAGAGAAAGATCAGAACATGCGAAATGTTAACCATAGCGATGAGTACAAAGTTAAACATCCGATTAATGCAACACATTCATTGTGAACCATAGCGATCAGTATAAAGTTAAACATCCGATTAACGCAAGACATTCATCGTTGCCGCTGACTTGTTCCTCAAAAACACCTACATATCTTATTTCAATCGAAGTCAATTTTTCCCAACTTTGCTGTATCCAGAATCAAGCAAGGAACTAGCCATCAGCACCAAAAAAGGTCAACTGAAACAGGACAATGGCTGGATGATTTATTCTTGAGGAACATGGAGCTCCACCACAGAAGGTCAACGATAATTAGTTCCTACTACTAAACTATCTTCATTGAGAGCATTTTGCTTAATAAATAAATACCCAAAAACATCCTTCAATACACATTGGCCAGAAAAAAAATGAAATCTCAACAGGTTGCACAACGTAAATCATCATAGCACACCACTTACTAGCAGATTAGAAGTACATGCAAGTTGCAGATCCAATACATGAAGACATCGCCCAGTAGTAATGGGTCTGATCTACAACAGATTCGTACGCAACACTCATAGCATCACTAAAAAGAACATGAAAAAAGTAGAAAACAATCTCAGATTTACAGAACAACCGGTTAAAATCTCTCTGCCTTCTCATCGCGAACCAATCCATCGACGAGCAAAAAAGACAGCACCCGATGGGAGTGGGATGACACAAAATGCTCTAAAAGCCACGCATTCTATCGACCCGAACCAACTCGCATCACCATCAGAAAAGACGATACAGACATTTCACCCAACGAATTCACCAACCAAGTGTCTCCGTCGACAAAACGGAACTAAGTTTGTTCGGTATGTCACTCGGCGAAGCCTCCGGAAAAGGAGATGTAACAAAAAAAAAAGATCACTCCCCATCCCATCGACGCAACGCACGTGCAGTACAGGGTACAGCGGCGAGTGTCCTCACCTGACGGAGACGCCCCGACGGCGAGTTCCAGGCCACCGGCGCGCGCCGACCGGCTCCATCCCGGCGCCAGGCACCAGCTGCGGCTCCCCCAGAGACCTGCGAGCACGGACCAGATGCGGAAGCGGTTACGACACGGAAGCGATATCCAGCGAGTAGTGAGCCCCGACCTCAACTCCGCCGAGAGCAGAGAGAACGAGCGGCGGGCGAGACAGCAGCACCAGGGGTGGGGGGAGGGAGAGCTCACCGTATACGGCCGGTTCCTCTTCGCCGGAGACGGTCGGGTGAGGCCGGTCGCCGGTGAGGAAGGGGAGGTGGGGCGGTGGGGACCACCGTCAGTGGGACGGGGGGAACGAGATTTGGAAGGCGGGGTGCTGGGGGAAAGGCGGTATATATACTCCCATGTGATGTGCCAATGGATTAATTGCGAGCCTTGTTTTTTCGGTGGCTATCCATCTGTCACTCCATTTTCTTCTATTTAACTTTTACCCCCACCCCCGCCTAGATTTCCCCGCCGTAATCCCACTGTTATCTCGGAATTACCCACTGGATTAAAAAATCACCCCATGATCCTACTGGCCGGAAATCTGGAGGAGGAAGAATTTCATGTGCTTTTTCATCTCACAGTAAGAAACCTGAAGCAATAATAATGGCCGGAAATCTGGAGGAGGAAGAATGTGCATCCAGTGTGGTGGACGCAGAAATCGCAGGCTCACACGCACGCATGGGCATGGCACAGCAAGTACGTACTACTCTGCTGGTTGGTCTGGGCGTCTCTCCGTCCCTCTTTTCTGCCTGCCCGCTTTCCTTTTACCCGTAGCTATTATGGAATGTTTTTCCCACAGTGTACTTGCCTCTCTTGGGTTCAGAGCGAGGTGGATGGATAGAGATTGGTAGCCTCATGGATGGAACCCCTGGGTCTCTTTCTCTCTTTCGCTCCGCCATGGCCGAAAGCTACCCAGGGAGAGGTCAGGTAGACAGGTGGTGGGTAGGCCACGCTTCACGCACGTTGGAGCGAGCGACAGGGTGAAAAGGACGGCCCAAGGCATAATCCTTTACTTATTTTTACTCCACTAACTACTGCCCTATCATCATTTCTGTCAGTCAGGCCACTATGCGACCAGAAAGGGAGAGACGGAATAATATTTACTGTTAGAGGAAAATATGATAAGGATGTTATGCGGCTGCCGAATAATGTAATGCTAGCGCTATATTTTTCCTAGGTACATTTTCGAAACCAAAAAAAGTTGCCTTGGCTGCATTTTGTTTTGGAGTAGTACTACTAGTACCGAAACAAGCCGTCGTCCTACTTTGGCAACTGGCGTGCTATTTTAATTCCGTGCCGCTGCTTTCTTTAATCGGGCGCCAGGCTGTCCGTCCGGGTGTGGATAATAAGAGCATCTCTAGTGGATGGTGTAAATTTGATATACACGTCCATATACACCTTGCTAAATTTTACACCTCCCAGTTTTTCAGTGGAACGTTAAATCAGGACGTGTATATTCCAACGGCTATATTTTCAAACGGCTATATTCCAACGGCTATATTTCCTACGGCTATATTTTCAACGGCTATATTTCTGGTCTATATAAACCACCCATACCACCTCTCTTCCAGCATCTCTACCTGTGACTTCTCTTCTCACTCCTATATTTCTCTATTGTCTCTCACGCAACACAATGAACACATCCTCTTGGGACATGAGTTGTTCGTCATCTTCATCTGGCGACGATGAACTCATACTTGCAGCATTCGCCGAGCACGAGGAGGAAGAGAGGATGAACGCTCGACGCCATGGTGGTTCCAAGCATGGACGTCAGACAATCGATCGAGAAAGAGATGCCGGATTTGTTCTTCTGTGGGACGACTACTTCAAAGAAGTTCCTCGCTATCCCGAATATTTGTTTCGACGAAGGTTCGTAATTAATACACTTCTCTGCTTTGGCCCATTTTTCATTTCCCTGTCTCATTTACTTTTTATGCACAAATTTAGGATGTCCCATAATTTGTTCAACCGCATAGCTGATGGTATACTTGAGCATGAGAGGGAGCATGATTATGATGGTTATTTTACGCAAAAAAAGAAGTGCTTCTGGAGCTCTTGGGTTACATCCTCTGCAAAAGATGACCGCGGCAATGCGGATGCTAACATATGGAATAGCAGCTGATGGTGCTGATGAGTACATCCGGTCCGCTGAGGCTACTAATTTAGAGTCTTGCAAGAAATTTGTGATCAAAGTTTGTGAAGTTTTTGGAGGGAAAGGTACCTGAGATCTCCAAATGAACATGACATTGCTAGGTTACTTGCAATAGGGGAGGAAAGAGGATTTCCTAGTATGTTAGGGAGCATAGATTGCATGCACTGGGGTTGGAAAAATTGCCCCAAAAAATGGCATGGCATGTTTAAAGGCCATGTGAACGAGCCCACTATGATCTTGGAAGCAGTTGCTTCACAGGATCTTTGGATTTGGCATGCTTATTTTGGTTTACCAGGGTCTCTCAATGATATAAATGTTCTTCAACGTTCTCCTGTTTTTTCAAAGCTAGCCGAAGGTGAAACTCCTGCAGTGAATTATAGCATCAATGGCCATCAGTACACAATGGGGTATTACCTTGCAGATGGTATCTATCCACGGTGGGCAACATTTGTGAAGAGCATACCAGCTCCAGATACCAGAAAGCATAAAACTTTTGCCAAGAAGCAAGAGGGGCTAGGAAAGATGTGGAACGAGCCTTTGGAGTTCTGCAATCCCGTTTTGCCATTGTTCGTGGACCTGCTAAAGGATGGAAACGTAAAGAAATTGGTGATGTCATGAAAGCTTGTGTCATAATGCACAATATGATAGTTGAAGAGGAGCGAGAAACTGGTCGGCAAAGCTGCACTTTTGAGGCAATGGGAGAAAGAGTCACAGTCTCTCGTACTCATGCGGAACAACTGAGCTCCTTTATTCAGATGACTCACCGGATTAGAAATGTCGATGAACTTTCTCAGCTTAAACTTGATCTAATTGACCATGTGTGGCAAAAGTTTGGAGACGAGTGATGTCCTAGTTATAACTTTGTAATCCATTTCTTTTCATCCAGTTTTAATTTATGTAATGAGTGATGTAATCCATGTCTTTGTAATGCAGTGCTATCAATAAAATATTTTGCTTCACATAGTTCTTACAACAACTAGCAGAAAGCATCAAATAGTTCTTACAACAACTAGCAGAAAGCAGTAAATAGTTCAAAGCATATGTACTGATGTATTCAGAGCACAATGGACTGATGTATTTAGAGCAAATCCCCTGCGATTCCTCCTCCTCCCATGCGAATCCTCCTCCTCCCCTGCCGTTCCTCCTCCTCCTCCCCACAGAGACCTCCTCCCCTGCCGTTCCTCTTCCCCTGCCGTTCCTCCTCCTCCAGCCCTCCTCCTCCAGCCCGTGCGCCCCCCGCCCTCCTCCAGCCCGAATCCTCCTCCACCCTGCTCGTGGCGGCCGCCGCTGGTGCGGCACAGGGCGCCGCCACCCCACCCTCCTCTCCTCCCAGCCCTCCCATCTCTCTCTCTCTCTCTCTCTCTCTCTCTCTCTCTCTCTCTCTCAGCAAGAGGCGGCTTATCGGGGAAGGCGAAAAACGCACCTGTGCGGGAGGAGCGGCGGCGACGAGCTCGGAGGCGGCGGCGGCGGCGGCGAGTTCGGAGGCGGTCCGGACGAGGGCGGCAGCTCGGACGGGGGCGAGTTCAGAGGCTGCGTGGGCGTGGATAGGGCGTGTTTACTTCCACGATGGGTACGAGCGTGGATGGGCGTGGAAACGATCCACGATCGTATACACGACCCACTGGAGACCGATTTTGGGACAGAAACGTGTAAACGAGCTTTACACGTCCATATAGACCATCCACTAGAGATGCTCTAAGAGCATCCCTAGTGGCTCGTCTAAACGGACGTGTAAACGACATATACACGACCACGACCGAAAAACAGCTCGCAGCGGATCGTGTATACGGTCGTGCATCCTTTCCACGTCCACCCACGACGGTACTCGGCGTGGAAGTATACACGACGCATCCACCTCCTGGTAAAACAACGCGCCAAGAAATCCTCCTCTGCGCCTCGTTCCTGCGCCAAGAAGGCCTCCGAGCTCGCCGCCGCCGCCTCCAAGCTCGCCTCCGAGGTCGCCGCTGCCGCATCCGAGCTCGCCGTCGCTGACCCCTCCGGCACAGGTACGGTTCCGCACCTTTTCCCCCGGATCGAACCAGAGAAGAGAGAGGGCCACATCATCCGAGCTTGCCGTCGCCGCCCCCTCCAAGCTCGCCTCCGTGGTCGCCGCCGCCGCATCCGAGCTCGCCGGCTTGGAGGAGAGGAGAGGATGGGTGTAGGGTCGGGGGAGCAGGGCTGGGGTCCGGCGGAAGGTTCGGGGCGCACGGGCTGGAGAAGGATTCGGGCTGGAGGAGGTCTCGGGCAAGAGCTTCGGGCGGAGGAGGAGGGCTGGAGGAGGAGGAATCGATGGGGCGGCGACCATGGCTCTATCGATTTGGTTCGTGGCCCTGCTGCAGATGATGAGCTTTTTTCGTGGTCGTTGGTCAGCACAGATTGGATCTAAGGTGTGGTGCGGACGTTTTGGTTGCTAGTTCTTTTGTATCTGGCTTCAGTATAGTGCTACTGCTAGTATAATGTACGTGAATCAAGACTGAATTATTTGTAGTGCTTTTGCTTGTATGGTGCTGCTCTTGTTCAGAACTGGATACGTAGTGGTACTGCTATTTTTGTACTAAATATTGCTCCTAGTAATATGATGTCTGTGAATCAAGAATGAATATTACTGCTTATTTTTGTGATCAAAGTTCTGAACCTAATGTCGATACTTCCATCGATTTTGTAGATGGAAAAAAACCAAACCTTTCTCGACACTATGGGTTTTCGGTTCTCACAAACACTTCCGGAAATGTAGCCGTTTGAAATTTGGATATTGAAATAGAGCCGTTTGAAATTTGAAAATATAGCTGTTTGAAATTTGGATGTTAAAATATAGCCGTTGTAAATATACACGTCCTAATATACACGTTCCGCTGAAAAAACAGGAGGTGTAAAATTTAAGAAGGTGTATATGGAGATGTATATGAAGATATACACGTCCAAATTTACACCATCCACTGGAGATGCTCTAAGGATGGCTGTCACTGTGTCCTCCTTTCCCTCTCTCGCCAACGCCAACCGAAGCACCGGTAAACGGGAAAGTTTTACCCACCATTCATTCGCTCTCAGGTCAAACAGTGTCCATCCGTGGCAAGTGGCCAACGATGAGTGTGTAGGAGTGGTAATTTTGAATTATTACGCCATCGCATTTGACCGCCAGGAAAAAGTTACTGCAGCTCAGTTTGACCTGAATACTATATCTGATCACTCCCGCCTCCTTTTCCGAAAGTCTGGTTAGCCCAGTGAGTTACATCGTTCCGAGGACGTCATCACGTACAAGATACAACTAGCCTACAAGGGGAAAAAAAGGCAGAGAGAATACGGTACGTACTGGTAGTCTGGTACAGATACGGTCCTAGTAACATCATCATATGCTATATTCTGTGTGACAGGAAAAAAGATGACTGCACATTGATTTCACGGGACAACCCGTACTCGTCACGGCCGGCCGGCGAGACTGATGGATGGATGCATGATGCAACCACCGTTGGTGCCAATCTCGGCCCGGAAACATCTCGTCGACACCGCGGCCGGAGTCCTTTCTCCCCCCGGATCCGGCACACCCACGGCGCCGGAGATGGCCCGGCACGCCACTGTACAGCCACTGTTCATGCAGATCTGGCGCACACAGAACAGAAGCGCGGCCGGCCGGTTCATCGCCGCCGTCGGCCCCAGCTCCGGCCAGCCAGCCACCGATCGATCGGGCACGTACGTTGCTCCTGTTGGCCGCAACAGTCGCCACCTTTCCCCATGGCTCCATCATGCCACAGTGGAGCCGGGCCATGGAGATGGACATGAGGCTAGCTAGCTTCGTGTGTACATAACTACGTATCCGTTCCGTGTACGTACGTAGGTGCTAATCTTGCCGAGTATAGGAGGAGGAGGGAAATGAATGGATGGAAATGGAGAATCATCGGGAAGGCAGGTGCCACAGTTAGTGGTAGCGGCACTGTGCCATGTGAGGCGCCATGATGGAGGTTTAAAGGCTACTGCCATGCCATGGCGTACGCATATACTCTACGTAGCGTACTGTAACCACCATGGGAGCTGGGACTAATCTTACTATGTATTATTTCCAGGGCTGCTACCTAACCTACTCGACCGACCGTCCGGATAAACTGGGGGTAGTATTATTATTAAACAGGCAGTATATGATTTTTCATCCTTTTTGGTGCTCGAGATTTGGGACAGGTGAAAGTAAGTAAACTGTAGGAGTGAGTTTAACTGACTAGGTGCCTGCATAATGGCGGATCTTTCTCTCCGTAGACAAGAAGGATGCTGCTCTAAGCTAAACCCCACCTCTGCTTTGCAGGACACACAAGCAAAAGCGTGTTTGATTAGTGGTAGCTTTACGGGCAGTAGTAGTAGTACAAGGGCAGTGGTGGCGTAACCTACCGCAAGTGGAAAAAGGCATGCAAGCGCGCGTCGAGACGGAATGGAGATGTGGCGCTCACATGCTCCTCACATGATGAGTGGCGGTGACAGCGGTAGTGGTGGGGGCTCGTTTTCTGTTGGTGATGGATGGATAGATCCACCAACCGAGCTGCCCCCTTTTCTTTTCTTTTCTTCCCCGCAATGCACACCCATCTTTTTTTTTTCCTCGGTTCCTTCCTTCCTTGTGTATGTATCGCTCGTTTTTTTTTTTTGAAAGAGGATCCGATACATATAATAGGAGGCTCAGTACATCTTACAAAAAGGTCCCAAAATAACACAGAAATTACAACAAGACCCCAAAAAATGCACAGAACACCCTAAGCCACCTGGAGAGATCACGATCGGATCCGCCGCCGCACCCCAAACTCCTAGCCGTTGCCGGAGCCGCCGTACCACCAAACCTGGAGAAGAGAGCACCTCCACATGTTGTAGACAGCCGCAGAACCGCCCGCCGCCACGCGACGGAGACCTTGCTCGATGAACGCAAACGGCCAGAGCACCAACTTCTCCAACCCGCCGAACTTCCCGCCGGCGTAGCAACGACCAGGTCCACCACCACCAACTCCAAAGCTCCTAGCAGCCACTTCCCTCGCCTCCACGGCCGGCCGGAGCAAACCACCGAAGCAAACCACCTCCACCACCAGCACCTCCTGCCGCACCGACATCTCCCCTCGCCACCACAGCCGGCCAGCGACGTCGGAGCAGCAGAGCACCATCGAAAACCTCAGAAACTCGAGAGATGCAGAGATCCCCGAGACACAAAATCCTCCATCCATCCGCCGCAGCCACCAGCGGAAGAGGAGGCACACGCACGACCATCTCTTCGACGCCACCGGAGCGGCCATCGAAGTGGGGAGAGATGGGGTAAACCTTATTCGCCAGAGACGCGCCGCATCCACCACCATAGCGACGCCGCCGCGAAACCCTAACCTACTCCTATCTACAGGCCAGCCGAGAATCGGGGTTCCCCATCCGCCACCCGTCGCCGGAGCGGCGAGCAGAGGATGAGGAAACCCACGGCCTCGCCGGCAGATCGAGCAGGGAACAAGAACGCCCTTCTTATCGCCTCTTACAGTAGCAGGGGGAGAGGAGGACGGAAGGAGTTGTATTATTATCGCTCGTTTCTTTCTTCATGGGAGAGAAAGAAAGCTGGTGTGGTACACTACCAGTGGCCCTAAACTACTCTCTCATACACACAACTAAAGTTTATATTACTTGTCTCCTTTAGAAAACGCAAACATTATATTACTTGTCTCCTCTAGAAAACTCGCATGCGCATAGTCAAGCTTCTGCATTCGTGGCGATACTTTTCACTTGATACTCGTTAATTGTTATTTACTAATTTAGGATGTGAAAGTGGGATCCCACTTATAGTGCATTTGGGGATTTTTAGTTTAAAAATCTTGTCAGATTTTTTAGATAAGAACCCTCAAATACGCTATAAATGTCAGATTTTTAACTAAGAACCCTCAAATACAATATAAGTGAGATCCCACTCTCGCATATTTATTCATTATGTTGTGTACAAATAACAACACAAACTAATAACAGGTAATTTTCCCCACCCCGCTTTTGTTTCCGTCCTTGCGGCACTCGGGCGCAAACCCTAGCCGCCAACGGAGGGCACTCAACTGCATCCGGCCGTCGCTGGCCGCGCCCGGGCGTCTGTGTTTCAGCGGCCCCGGAGCTGGTCGTAGCGGCGTCTAACGTTGGTGCGGCTGGAGGTGGCAGAGCTGGCAGTTGGTGGGTGCTCCTACGACGGCATCTCGTGCAGCAAGATCTGCTCACGACGCACTGCATCGCCGGTGTGCTCGGCCGGGTGGTGGGCAACAACGCTCTACTGGTCCTCGGGGATGGCTAGCGCCAAGGATTCGGCTTTTTGGGTCCATGGCTACATGGAGATTTGGCTTCGACAGGGAGGTCGTCAATGGTGCTTTGGCCCGTTTGGCTGGTCTCAGAATGGAGGTTGGGTGAGGCTTGGCTTGGTCGGCCGGTAGGTACGAACTGTTGGATGTCGAGGCATCTTCCAGGAGAAATCCTTGTTTCGGCTTTGGTCAGAACCGGCTACGACGTCGCCCGCGGGCGTCGCATACTTTCTTCAAAACGTCGTCGTGAAGTTGATCCTCTCCTTGTCCCACGGCTATGACTCCGGAGGGAAACGTTCCATTTGCAATCGGGCGATGGAGGCGTTCATGTGTCTTTCTCCTCCTTGGGAGCATCGTCTCGGAATCAACCACAGTCAAGGGTGCAGTGAAGGATGATGTGACCGGGTAACCTCCGTGGATGTTGCGTGCAGTTTGGCAAACGGTGATGCTTCGAGCAAAGTTTGGGTCGCGGCTCAGGCTTCGGTAGTCGGTTTTTTCAAGCGTGTCCGATGTGTTCTTCCGTGCTTCGCTGTGGAGTCGGAGTGCAGGACACGGTCGGCACAATTCCTGCATATTTCTCTTGCGAAGTTCATCGTCAAAATCGAAACTGGCCGACTGTTGGCATGGGTTCCGGCGTTGTTTGCAGCGAATGCTTCGCCGATCGTCGTCGGAGCCGCTTGCTCGAGTAGGAGTGATGACGATGACGCTCGATGGCGACTTCGGCCGTTGTCTTTCAATTCGACAACGCGTGTGTGCTCCGTGTGGGTGGCCAGGTCGGCCGGTGGTGCGCGATGTGGTCGTGTTGCATGACGACATAGGTCATTTGTAGAGGTTTTCGGCCGGTGCCCCGATAATGAACCGGTCAATTCTCTTCTTCCTCTTGAAACAAAATGAGGCAAAATTGTCCGTTTTGTTTTAAAATAAAACAACATGTACAAGGTAATGTGGTAGGGACAAGCTATGAGGGACGCAAGAGCAGCAACGTGGTAGAACAGTGTGCGCACGTGAAACGGAGTGAGTGGGAGAGGAACAGGCCAAGGCAGGAGCCGGAGGTGAATTGATGCAGGCAGGCAAATCGGGGGCGAAAAACGGGCGGGGTGGCGTGGCCTTAACTCAGCGCGCGGGTGGTGGAGGTGGTTCCGCGTTAATCCCCGCCCCATGTGATCCTTGCCAGTGGCAGCTCGCCCTTAATTATCCATGGCCCCATCTCTTTTTCGTCTCCTCCTCGGGGGCTTTGCGGCAACGCTGCCCCCGGTCCGGCTCCGCTTCTTCGAATCAAATGGTGGTGCCACCACGCTAGGAGGGTTGGTTACTGCTAGCTGTATATCCTACGTTATCTGCTGCGATACCGTTAGCAGCCCATTTTCTTCTTTTTTTCTCTCTCTACCTCTCTGTCTAGAGAAAGGGGAATGGAATAATGGGGTGCCTTTTGTGCTGGCTGGCCGGCGATGTACGAGAGCTTTATAAATTGAGGACTTTCAGCAGCTTTTAGGTTATTAGGTTCTCTTGACGGATGGATAGATCATAGATAGATTTCCAACGACCGCCGCGAGATTATTGTAATGCTTCTTCATCAGGTGCACTGTACATGGAGAAGAAGGAGCTAGATCGGATGCGATGCCCCGAGTTTAGCAGCAAACACCACCCAAGGAAGATTCGGCGTTTGGTCAGGGCAATAATTAAGCCAACCCATCTAACCGGCCACTGTTTCTTGTTACGGAGGTTGGATTCCACGGAGGTCCTCTACGGTGTGTCCGTGTGTGGTTCTGCTGTACCGTGCCACCAATAACTGCTGGGCGGTGTGTAGGATCAGATTCAGAGCGGCAGTTGCTCCTTTTGTGCTACGGAAAATAATGCTCCCAGATAGCACTGATTCCCTGAACCAGTGTCGTTTTGCATTTTCTGGAGGTGGCGTTGGTAATGGGTGAGTTGCATAGAGCCAAACGGACACCTGTCTCACTCTCGTCTCCACACTCCACAGATCTACCAACCTCACGCGTGATAGTCCTTTGTGAGTAGTAAGCTTCTACTTTAAGTTTGGCTTTGAGTTGCTTACCGGTGCCACCAAAGTTTGTCAACCTTAATGCACACAATTAAAAGCTGTCCGAAAATCAAGTGTCAGAGACCACAATACTCCAGTTTAAACACGATCAATGTGGCAGGAAAACAGCAAACCATGTATAGTAGATCTCTCTGCAATCATGGTATAGCATGGACAGACAAGTACTGCCGTTGGATTGCAAAATAAATTACAAAATCACCTGTGTAGCCGTAAACTCAAACGAAGATCTACATGTTCTTACGTTTCGGCGGCATCCGAGGATCCTCCATGTGGCGCTGGCGTCCATTGTCGGTGACCCTCCATCAAAATTCTGATGCAGGGCCTAGAAAGCTAACCACTGACTGGTTCCTACGATCCTACTCACAGTCAAGAGTCCACTGCAACTTCACTTCTTCGCCTTCTTTGGAGGCATGCTTCAAGTTCCAGCCTGGGCGTGCGTACGTGGGCGGCTTCCTTTGATGCCCAGGAAAGCGCTCCACCTGACAGAGAATATAGGTCAGTGCTAGCACGTATCCGGATTTGGCAAATATTACGTGTACTAGGAGGGATTATTACAAGCAGTACATACGATAAAGTAAATACAGAACTGAACAGGGAAGAATATCAGAGCCAGCCTTTTTGTCTCCCGGCTTGGGCGTCAGAGAGTCTCCAAGGATGCGCTTTCTCCAACGGAAAACAGATTACTCAGCAAACATTGCACGCACTAGTTAACCCGTTTTAATTTAGACGGGAAGGGCTAACAAATCCCAGGTAATATGTAACCTTCCATGTGAACCGTTTGATGAGATGATAGGTAATCTTCATTAGGGTGACTTGAGTTTCTTTATATATATGACCTATCAATTAGAGTCAGGACAAATTCATTTCAAAAAAAGAGTCAGGACAAAAGTATTAACAATGTTGCCTCCCAAAGTAGGTTTGCAAGTAGATAGTAGCTACTTCAGATTAACAGCTCGCAGCAATGATGACCAGGCATATAAATTAATCAACAGTGCTCGTGATTTAACCAAACCAAGAGAAATTTGTAAGAGAAACTAAGAGTGTCATAGCCTGTTCAAATCTAGAGTGTGCATTTTCATGACTCCATTTGAGGACACGGAAGTTAAGAAAGCATAGTAGCATCAAGTGGACCAACAGACATGAACTATCCAACTAAGAAGTATATCTTCAGATTATACAAACTGCATGCTAAATCACAGGTTACAGGTATTTTTTAGATCCTTCAAGGTACAGGTTACAGGCCATCAAAAGTCCAGTGCCAAACTGCCATGCAAGATACATTGCACTGGATTCATGCAGATCGAACTTTCAGTCCACAATGTAGCATTACACTGGATTCATGCTGGATTCGTTGAAGTTTGAGTTGATGTAACCAAGCTGCAGGATGGACATCAATCTACAAGGCCAGCTAGTCTCCCTTCCACCTGCTCACATCAAGATTTAAAATACATCAGTATGCACGCACCCTCAACTTGCTGCCCTTGACAGAAAAGTAACAATGAGCGGTAAGAAAAGAAAGAGATGATTAGTTAAATCCAGTACAAAACTTAGCATTGTAACAATCTGTACACAATGTGTAATCAAAAGAAAGAGAACCTAATTGCTAGGTACACAATGACAGTTGAAAGCTATGGGATTAATCTATATACCAATATAAAAAGAGCGAGAGGGGGCAGATCCAACAGATCTAGACCGTTTAACGAACATACCCACGTTGCATGTCACTTCCGTATTTAGCGGTAAAACATGCTCCGCGCTGAACATCCTCGCAGCTAATCACGTTCCCTATGCCGTTCTTAGCAATCCCGAAATAGCCCCACACGCAGCACACCGCCTCCAGGTCTATCGTTCGCCGCGCACCCACGAGGCGCCGCCGTTGGGCTGAGCACCGCGAAGAGTGGAACGCCACTGCCCATCCAAGCCAGTCGCCTCCGTTGGGCTGAGCACCGCAAAGGACGGAACCACTGCGGCTGCCTCCTCCTCCAGCCGCGTATTTTCCCCTGTCTCCTGTTCTACCCCTACAAGGTAAGCGTCTCCTCTTCCCTCTGCACGTTCCTCAACCTCACTAGCAGGTTGTGTGGCGGTGTGCCGCCATGATATGTTGTCCTAGACCATCCACATCGTCGCCCATCTCTACCTCAACTCTTTTTTTTTTGCTCATCGATTTGGATTTATCTAGGAAACCAACTGAGCTATTTGCCATGTTTTTGACAAATGACCTAACTTTGATGTGAGGTGCCCGGCCGGCTAGCCCGGATCATTCTTAGAGCAGTCGAGGTTACCGGAATTACGGCCTTCCGTACAAGAACTGGCACTATTGTAACTCGCTATGGGCCTCCTGCCTTCTCGAAAGAAACTGGCTTTATAAGAAATTACTCTCTTTTACGCATTTAGTTGAAGCGGATTCAAAGAGCTCTATCGAGCAAGCTGTACTGGGTGATATGCTTGGTGCACGATGATATGTGTGATCCATGCAGGTCATGCAATCAGCAAGCTTGCTGTACTAAGCTGATGCGCTGAGTGGAAAGCATAGTCAATCATTTAGACTTAGCTCCTTGTTTAGATTGCGTGTATGAAGATAGATATTTCTTGGCACTCGCATGAAACTTTCAGTTCGATGTTTGATGGATTCTGCCCATACTATAGCAGGGTTAATTGCTAACTAATTTGTTACCCTTCTAAATATGAATAATACCCCCTATCAAGTCTCCAATTTATCATGTAATCCTTATTCAACTAAGCTTACAATGTTAGTGAAAAACTGGAGGTTTTCACTTCTTCCTGCTATGTTGTGGAGTTGAAAAATATAATCTGTTTTGTATAATTATTTGTTCTCTATACCCATTGTTTTATTTCTTTAGAGGCTCTAATGTTGCTAATGATGACTCATCACCCCCGGACAAACGTCCGCGTCTAGAACTTAGTGTACCTCTGTACATATCAAACATGGAAGTGGAGAATGTGGACATATCTATCACCCTCTTATGGTTAGCTCTTTTACCCATGTGGAAATCAGAAGTCAAGTCGTTAATCAAACAAGAGATCTATTAGCAAAGTGAGCCATCCAGCCAAATTGTGTGCAAAGTTTGATAAGGGATACCATGTCCGGCTTCCTATGGCAAGGCGTCAGTGTGAGAATTGTGCTTTGATATGTCAAAATTATCCTTCAATCCTATGAACAAATTTATCCAGGGAAGGAATAACAACTCTTGATACTATCAGAGGGACTAGACTAATATTGCTTGAATATATATGCCAACTCCTGCAGGTTCAGAGGACTTGAACAAAGCATATGCAAAGCAATGTACACGAGGAGCTTGACTACAAAAGTGTTATCATCATCTCGAGATCCTCTAAAAAAATGTCACCTTTTGATTTTTTGATTTAATTGACTATTGTGCAATAACATTGGCACTATATTTGGATATGGTTGAGGAATTTAAAATGTTATATGGCATCATTTTTGTGTGTAAATATCTTATTTTTTGCATGTACGCTAATAACTATGTATTGTCCATTTGCTTGTAATTATTCATATCAATGTTTCCTAAATTTAGATGAGAGCTTCCGATATTGTTGTTTTTTAAATACACCTAACTAAATTTTCATCAATCAAAACGTGCATTGCACGTGCAACATTACAAGTTAGTCGAAAACTACTAGTTGGACTGTTGAAGCACCCTCAACTTGCTGCCCTTGAGGCTGTACCTGGTGCGAAATTCATGCAAGTGTTCACATATCAAGATCCCGCGTTTTCAAACACGCCGACTATCGAAAAGACAATACTTTTCCAAGGTACGGGGAATGCAGGAAAAGTACGAAGTGCCATCTTTTCTTGTATCAAAGCTACAGGTTAGTAGTTTTTTTCAACTTTTTTTCTGAAAAGTATTTCTCTTTTAGCTACATAACAGGAGGACACTACAACTCTGATTGCTGCAGTATCACTAGCTTAACAAAATTAAACTCAGGTTTCATGTGTAGAACAAACCACCTTGTTTTTCTTCTAAAATTGACCAAAAGGGTACACATCCAGCCAATTGTGCAATTAAAATGCTACCAGTTGGTGTATAAGCTGGTATAAGCCCTAAACTACCAGCTGGTGTAGAAGACAAGATAAGAACACAAGCCTAACGCATTACCTTAAATTATGGAGTAGCATTGAGCATTTCATCTTCATTATTCAAATCTTCGACTATTGTTGTGAGATCAAATCCACCTGAAAACATAACAATGCGAATTGGTGAATTTATTGAAAAGGCATCATTTATTACTCAAGAGGGCAGTCATTTACCTGCTGGGCGCATCCAATCTTGCAAGCATATTAAGCCATCAACAGTTTCGCTAGTCATCCGACTCCGATAGTCACTTATTACTCTAGTTCCAGTGGAAAAAGCAGACTCGGAGGCTACCGTTGATGCGGGAACAGCCAATATATCCGTGCCATGCGAGAGATTGTTGGGTACTTGTGGCTATTGATCATCCACCACTCTAGAATGTCAATATTAGCACTTGGAGATACTAACTCCTCCTTCAAATACATGTCAAGCTCGGTTTGCTTAATACAATGCGTTTGTTGCTCACCCACATGTTGACTCCAGCTCGCCCATGGATCATACATTGAAGATGCTTGAGTTTGATGCTCATTCTGAATGTTTGAGTCTCCATTTTCTTGTGAGAGTACGCATTGAACATGTCCTCGATTGTCCTCTTCACATGAGCTAAGCATTTCGGTCCATCAACTGTTGTTTCATCCTTCAAGTTGAACTCTAAGAACCTATACTTGCACCGAGGATCAAGTATCACAGGAATGCACATTGTCAAGTATGATAGCTTCCAATACTTCAAGAACTCCTTCTTCATTTCAACCACCATTGATCTTATTGTGGCATTCTCATTTGATGCTTCTTTTGCCAACATCCATTTGACCTTCCAAAGCGCATTGAAGTAGGTATTGCTTGTAGGATAAACTGAACCAGAAACTACCAATGTTGCATCATAGAAAACCACTAACAACTTGCAAATTTCCTCTGAAATTTTCCAATCAGAAGTTGTTGGTGCGCAGCTGAAACAAGGGTCTTGTACAGACAATTGATCAAAGGCTGTTATGTATTCACTAGCTGTCTTCAACATTAAGTAAGTTGAATTCCATCGTGTGCTGTCATCCAATGAGACTTTTTCTCGACAAGTTATACCAACCTGCGCAACAATTTCTTCAAACCTTTCCTTCTGCTGAGGCGAGCTCGTGACATATTTGACGCTTTCTTGGATGGCGTCAACAGCCCCACAGCTGACCTTGAGACCCTCTTGCACAATTAGATTTAGAACATGCGCCGCACAACGGTGATGAAAGAGGTTACCGTTTCCAGCTAGCAATTTTCTCTCAAATAGATTAGATTTTACATAGCTGACCATCAAGTCATTCACTGCAGTGTTGTCTAATGATATGCTACATATCTTATCCTCTATGCCCCAATCTTGCATGGTCTTTAACATGACATTTAGCAGATTAGTCGCATTATGAGGGGTTTCGATAGAAGCAAATTTGATGATCCTCTTATGTAGTTTCCATTTGTTATCGACAAAATGACACGTGACACGAATATATCCAAGTTCTTGATTGGATGTCCAAAGATCAGCCGTAAGAGAAACTCTAGAAGGTAAATTTTTCAATACCTCTAGTAGCTCTAGCTTTTGCTTATGAAACTCTGCCATGCAATCATTTTTATCGTAGTTCTACTCATGAGCCTGAATGAAGGGTTCAAACTAGCCACAAATCTTCTAAATCCCTCATACTCAACTATGCGGAAAGGAAGCTCATGCAAAACAATCATCCTGACCAGCTCATGGAATGCTTTCTGCTCATGGAATGCTTTCTCTCTATCAAACTTTAACCGTTTCAGAACAGGAACTTCTGTATCGCCAGGCTGCATACCACCAATCAGCTCATCCATCTTACCTTTTTCTGTGCAAACTAACCTGTGCCTCCGGCATTGACTGGATCCGTTCTGTCTGCTAGCCGGAAAGATGGTGTCACAATGAATACACTGACCTTGTACAAGTCTCTCATCCTCACCATAGATAGGAGTGAAATCAGCCCATATGTCAGACGTAAGTCTTCTTTTTTTTCTGGATCTGCTTGGAAGGCCTACATTATCAACAAGGAGGCACATATTATAATCAAGGTAAGCTACTGCTAGCACAATTTGCATTGACATAAAAGACAGAATAAACTTACCCCTCACATCAACTGAAGTATGTGCACCTCCCGAATTCGTCATGGCATTTGGAGATTGCCTGACCGCTGCAATATCAACCAAGGTATGTGCAATAATGGCAGATGGAGAAGCCCTGGCAGATGGAGAGTTCCTTCTCCTTGTAGACATCGATCTTCCCAATGATGGGGGCAAAACTAATCTCAGACCAGGAGACCCAACAGCGACAGGCAGCCTGGTGACCTGAAAATCGACCTGATTGTTCTGCTTCGGAAGATCTTGCCAACGATGGGGAAAGATACCTTCTAAGTACAGGAGTACAGGAGATTGAACAATAGGTTGGTCTTCAGATAAACCAAGTCACTGGCTCTGAGAGTCTGACATACTTTATCCACTAGTTCTGGCCTGCTACATAACATACTTGAATAAGAAAGCCACAGAGAAGAGTGCATCAAGAAAAAACATGTAGCCAAGCTGTTTTGGTAAAATTATGAAACATGACTGTTTAAAATTGGCAAAAACAGACAGGTGTTTATTCTCGCAAAACCATAAAGAGTACACGTCAAAACTAATATGTATTCAGAACCTAGCTGTTGGTCAGAAATACTCTTATTTAAGCACCATGTATTTAAGCAGAAGCAGTACATGACTAATACTCAGTACAAACTTAGCTTTGTACAACACTGTACAAATGTCATACTGGGCCAACATATGAACAGCGACATTGGCACTTCTACGACAGAAATCAACATTACAGGTGAAACTTTATGTTCTACAAAGCCATAGCCCATAGCCTCAGCCAACAAAATAAATATCACAAACAGGGCCCGTTCTTCATCTTTCTTTGTGCTGGATATCACAAACAGTAAGGAAGCATTTAGATGATTACCTCTCCGAAAGCGATCTTGTATGTCTTCAGTTGTTAAACCTGAAAAATAAATCCTAATCAGCCGCACAATCGAATCCAAGTAGAGTCCTACATATTTACAATCGAAGTGTTCCTTCTTACTTGAAGAGCCCATTACTTCACTTTTGCAAGCCTACCATGTATTTACAAGAAAAGCTACTGATAATAAATAGTAGTATATTGATCGAAATGGAAGCATCGTAGTTAATTTGGAGCATTCAGCTAGCAGCCTAATGTTACTACCTGGCTACGACCAGAGGCGCTCGGGATGGCGGCGGAGCCCGGATTAGGCCGGAGCGCGGTGCTGAGGTCGTCGTCGCCGGCAGGGTGGAGCAGCAGGAGAGGCAGGCGGAGGGGACGCGGTGGAGAGCAGCCGGAGGCGATCTCGGGGCCGTCGGATCGAGCGAAGCAGAGAAGAACGGGGAGGCCGGCGGCGGCGCTAGGGAGCTGGCCGTCGGGTCGATGCGGCCACGCAGGGAGGCCTATGGCGGCGGCGGCGGCCGAGACCTAGGGCAGCAGGTGGTCGTGGGCGTCGTGGGCAGCCCAGTACCCAAGCCCACAATAAACGTTAAGTGGCCACCCACGGTAAGTAGAAAAATTAGGCGGGCATACGTGGCCACGTGGGCATACGAGTTCGGGCGCGGACAGGGGAGCCACCGGGGTCCCCCTAGCTCAGCTATGGTATTTTTTGCCAAATCTGGCCTCTTTAGCGAACTAATGACGCATCTGGCCGTTCCCGGAAACTAATTCCAAATCTGACCCCCTGAGGTCGGCGCCAACGCAAATGGCGCCGACCTTGTGCAGTTCGGCGACGCGCCATTTCGCCGAACTGCACAAGTTCGGCTCCATTTGCGTTGGCGCCGACCTCATGGGCCAGATTTGCAAATTTTGGATGGCGCCGAACTGCACAACGTCGGCTCCATTTGCGTTGGCGCCGAGCTCAGGGGCCAGATTTGGAATTAGTTTCCGGGAACGGCCAGATGCGTCATTAGTTCGCAAAAGAGGCCAGATTTGGCAAAAAATACTCAGCTATGCAACCGAGTGCGTCGTTTTGCCTCCCGGCAGGGGCGGATCCAGCACCCATGGGCCATGGCACCCCCACCGAAAAGTACAGATTTTCTTTTGCTACCAGTACTTATACTAATTGTACGTGTATATTAGGTGAAAATGCGAAATTAATAAAGATTTGTGGTCAAAACTCCAGCAGACACAGCAGCCCATCTATTACTCGCAGCCCAACAAGCCCAATAGAGGATTTTCCTCACGCTCTCGTCTATGGCTCAATCGCATTGACCGAAACCTCCACCAGGTCTACGCTCTACAGCGGCGGCGAGGGAGGGGCCTGCAGCGACCGGCGGCGACGGGGTGTCGAACTACGGCGAAATCATCGGGCAAGCAGGCTTCGACGGCGGCCCGGGCATCAAGCGTCCAGCGGGCAGTGGAAGCACTGGCGGAGGCAGGATTGGTTAAATTTGGAGATTAGGGGGGGCCGGCTTAAGTAAATTTTTCTAAATATACACTGTTTGAAAAAATTTAGTAAGAAATCAGTGGTGTTAGGGGGGGCCAGGGCCCCTGCTGGTCCCCCCTGCCTCCGCCGTTGAGTGGAAGAGAGCCGGCGACCCGCCAGGCCGCGACGACCGGGTGCGCGGCGAGCCGACAAACCGCGACCAGCTACGCGGCGAGCCGGCGATCCGTCCACGGTCAAGGGTCCAGGAAGTGCGGCAAGGCGGCAAGGGGCGCAAACTCAATTCAGTCCACTGAGAGGCAGCTTCTTCATCTCCGACAGGCGACAAATAGTAGACAAACTGAATTTTCCTCTTTGTGAAAGTGTGATGGAAAGATTAAAAAAAATGAACCATTTTTGAGTTTGAGAGTATCAGATTTTGAGATATGAAGAGAGGTAATGCCATAATGTCTCTGTTCGAGAAGCATGAAGCAAAGGTGAAAAAAATGCAGCTCCTTCCTCTCGGACTCCGAGGCCGACTCCAATGCTTGGCTGACTGGAAAAACACAATGGCCATTCCTATTTCCTTGTTCTACGGATTTTCCCAGAAGGCCAGGAGATACCAATGTATTTAGTGAGTGATAAGCTTAAGGCAGATCCACGAAGGAAAAGCACTAAGACTAGCCATAGTGGAAGTAAAATAAGTAGTAACCTAGATGTCACATAGTCAAAAAAGATGATGTGGCATGCAATTAATGAGGAGAGAGACAAATAGAGTAACATAGGTAGTTACCGTAACATCACATATTCCAATACAATATGAGTCTACAATCTAATAAATGCACACTTGCATGACACCACATATATGTTACTACCCACTATAGAGATTGTAACATAGACTAGTAACATGTGCATGTTACTACTCTATGTTACTCCCCACTATGAGTAGTCTAAACTCAGTAACGTATTTACTCGATATGTTAGAAGGAGCAAAATTAATAGGTGCCGGAGCTGCTACAATTGCTTTAGCCGGAGCTGTTATCGGTATTGGAAACGTGTTCAGTTCTTTGATTCATTCCGTGGCTCGTCAGTCTAAGGCAAAGCTTAAGTGGTTTGCCTACTACCACCTCCTCCAGCTCTAGCTGAGCTCTCCAGTTCTTCTCCATCAGTGAGTTGCAATGGGAGCATCTCAACATCCTCTGGTAGAATCTGTGCAATCCAAGCCTTCTAGGACATCATCCACCCGCAATTGCTTTCTCTCTTGCAGCTCTTTCATAGCAATGGCCTTTATGTTTGGAGGCTAACCCAGGCATCCATCACTCTCCTCCCAAAGAAAAAAGATGCCAACGTCTTAGCCTTGCCTTCCCAGGACCGCTCCCACACCTGTCACGTTCGTGATCGGCCTCCTCAACTGTGTATCGATCGAAAGGCAGGGCGGCAGAGCCCCCAACCGACGGGAGTAGTTACGTCGCCGGAGAAGGATTAACTTATGTGCTAAATTTATGACGCTTCTCCAAATTACGTTACTTTTATTGTTATTTTGTAAATTTTAAACTTATGTGCTAAATTTATGATGCTTTTGAACCAAAAAAATTCAGCTTGGCACCCCCGTCGATCAAATCCTAGATCCGCCACTGCCTCCCGGGTATCATGTAGCCTTTTATTTTTGAACATTTGAAAAAAATAAAATTTGAAGTTTCAAAATATCCGAAAAATATATACATATAGCCAATGATGATTCCTACAACTACGCAAAAAGCTCAATCCGAAAATAGCTTGTATTATACTCTACACAAAAAAGATAAATTTTTAAATCTAGGTGTGTGAACAGTACACCTCCAACACTTGACAGAATTTGTCCGAATTTGTATTTTTTGTGTTGTGTAAAGAATTTTGTTTAAAAAATTTACAGCAGTGTAGGATACAATATTGGCTACATCCACATTTATTTTTATAACATTTAAAACTTAAAAAGTATTGTTTTCAATTTAAAAAAAATAAAGGGCTCTATGTAGAGCGAGATCCAATTCAACTTTTCTATCTATAAGCAATCCACAAGCTAAGCTTGTGGACCCATAAGTTTGTAGCCTACCCATGAAAAATAAATATCGTTATTTTACAGCTACAATGCACAAAGCAATAAGAATCAATATTTATTACAAAGATAATGTTATCTTTATGGTTTTATTTCTGTTTTTT
The DNA here is from genome assembly GCA_947311845.1 of Poa pratensis. Lineage (NCBI taxonomy): Eukaryota > Viridiplantae > Streptophyta > Magnoliopsida > Poales > Poaceae > Poa > Poa pratensis. The sequence goes on from CAMZMU010000047.1 coordinate 16,628,133, forward strand.
CCTGACATATGAGATCTATCTTAAGGTATTCTTTTGCTACATACGTTCTGGTGGAGTCTGTAAACTTATGGTGTAGTAAGTGGGTCACATTTTAAAGATAGATTTTACCACATACATAGTTGATGTCCTAAGTGGGCTTGTCCCATTTAGTCCGTTTCAGGACAAGTGTTTTTTTTAGTGAGATATGTGGGATTTCTATGGTGGGATGGGACACGAGTTTGGTGTGAAATCTCATCCCACTTGAAATTTATTAACCTTTCTCCATATAAGACTAGCGTCATACTATGAACTCCTCTATAAGTCATGTTTTGCATTCTCCCGTAATTGGTTTGGACTAAAGTCAACAACTATCTTCCTCACACATTGCAGATCCATCCTCCACGGTCAATGACCTGCAACATTAATTTATATACGAGAAATCAACACTCTGTTTAATGTATAAGAAATCAATGCCCTGTTAGTAAATTTCTAATATTTCCAGTTGTATTATATAACTAATTTGTAAAGAAGAATCAACTATTAATAGAATAATGTGCAGCTTTCAACTAAAACTGCCCGGAACTTTTAACCAGCTTACAACACAATGTGTACGCAACTTCGATGAGTCCTCTTACAACTTTTAACTAGGTTCCAAAACCTAGATCCACTAGCAGTTTCGAATGGGCACGCGTACGGTGGCGTTGCTAGGATGTAGTGACTTCAGATACATGTTGGAGAAAGAAGATGGGAAGGGTGAGCCTGCAATCCTGCATGCACTTGAACACTTGCAACGTTAGACCACTACTAGAGGGCAAGATCTTTAAGGAAGCATCCTGAGGTCAGGTCCAGTCGGTGTGACGCTAGTTGCGCGACCCATGGGATAGATGTACGAGTGTACATATCGTGCATTGAAGTGAACAGAAAATAGAAAATGGTTGGTTCGATAGTCATCAAGTAGTTTCACCAAATACAAATTCCGCTTGGAATTGGGAGCTTCACGCCTATGATATTCGATGGCTTTTACTTTTGTTTGGGAGAGAGAAGAAAAGAGAAGAGAGGATGGAGATTTAGGGAGGGAAACGACATTGTAACCAACGACAGTTTTCCATAATTGCGGCGAAGTGGTAGGGCAGGAAGGTGGGACATATGCCACAAAGTCACTTGAGAAGGTGATTTTCCTTGGCAGTAGAAATAAGCCACTGTGATTTCTAGAAACATGTTTATAAGACATTTTGGTTGGATTGTTGGCCTCAACCTAGAAGGTTAAAAGTAAGTCCGACTAAACCCCCCTTAAACATGAAGGTACCTAAATATCATGGCTAGTGGTAGGAGCAGAGGCGGAGCTATGTACAGGGGGCTGCCCCCCCCCCCCCCCCCACCTGAATGTGCATGTGCCCTCATGTGTGGTTTTGGTAATTAATGACAATCTCTATGGACTAATGTTTGCATTGAGATATCTTTATAGATCTTGTCCATGAAGAAGATTGGAGTTCATGCGTTGGACTCTAGAAGATTATATGATGACCAAGGTTCTATCCAAGGGTTTATATGAATAATGGTCATCTAGAGTTGAGCTTATTGCAAGCATGGATTGAAAAAGAAGATTGAGTGAACATTCATATTTATCTCCAAGCCATCATCTATATCAAGAGAAGAAGATAAAGTGTAAGTGGATACATGAAGACGGAGCTTAGCAAGGCTCTCCCATAATGGTGTATGGGGGAGTATTTGGAGAAGTCTTCATCAAGAATGTGCTAGCAAGCACAATCAAGAAAGGTGTTCCAACTTGAGGGAGTCAAGATCGGCATCATCTAGTTCAAGTGGAATGCGCAAGGCAAAGGTATGATTTTGATAGGGTTTCAATTTTACAGGTCTCGTGGTGTTGTGGGAGACCGGGTTATAGGAGACGGAGTACTATCAAGAGGGGCTCTCAAGTGAGTAACTTGATCGCATCTTTGTGGAGAGCTCAAACCTTTGCACACTTGGCATCATCTTTCTTGGTTCTTATTTGGCTTTTCTCCTTGTTGGGTTTTAGTGCTTGTTGTGATCTTCATGACAAGCCCAAGTACACCGAAAACGGATTTCATATGGAAAACTTGTTGCGTTTTCGGTTTTGGAGGTTTTGCTAGTTCGTCTTTTATAGAGAGGTTTTACCTTTCTACATTTGGCTTTATCCTCACATGATGGACTATGATGTTTCTCTGCATAATCTTGAAGAGCTCTTTGTTGCGATTCCAACGAGACCAAGATCATCAAAATCAGAGTCCAGATGAAAAAGTTATTGTAGTTTTTCTCTTTGTCTCTGGGTGGCCAGCATGACCGGGCCCATGCCGGGACCCAGGCCGCCCGCCTCGGGTGTCAGGCCAGCCTCCAGGCCAGCCTGGCCTCTCTGCACCTCGCAGAAAATGCCCAACGGGCAGATTTCTGCCCCACCTTTTTAAGGGCCTTCTTCCCCAAAGCTTGAGCTTGTTTTTCCCCTCTCTCTCCTCCATTGTTGACCTTTGGAAAAGCTTGCCCCCTCTCAATCCCTCCCATGATTCTTGCATATCTTTGAGGGAAAATTGAGAGGAGATCTTGATCTACATTTCCACCAATCCATTCCTCTCTAAGTGAGAGGAACCTAGTTGATCTTGATCTTGGAGTTCTTGGTGTTTCTCCTCCATTGTTCTTCTCTCTTATTCCCCCATAAGCATTTGTTGCTTTGTTGGAATTTCAGAGTGAAGGATTTGAGCAATTGTGCTCTTGCCATTGCTTTGTGCATCGGTTTGTGCTCTCCACGAGGATTCGTGGAAGTTGAAAGTTTGTGAGCTTGTTACTCTTGGGTCTTTGGACCCTAGACGCCTTTGTGGTGGTTGAGACCTCTTGTGGTCACTTGTAGCTGTTCGGGAGCCCCCAATCATTTGTGGGTTGTGCCCGGATCGTTGTTGTAAAGGCTCCGGATTCCGCCTTGAAGGATTCCGATAGTGGAAGGTGAACCAAACCTTTGTGGTGCGGTTCATCGGAGAAGAAGGTGAAGCCTTTGTGGCTGTTGAGTTGACCTTTGTTGTAGTTCACACCTCTCCAACGAGACGTACTCCCCTAAAAAGGAGGAACTCGGGAATACATCCTCGTCTCCGCGTGCCTCGGTTATTTCTATACCCGAGCTCTTTACTTATGCACTTTACATTGTGATAGCCTTCGTGCTTGAAGTATTCTATATTGCTATCACTTGTTGCTTGTCTTGCTTAGCATAAGTTGTTGGTGCACATAGGTGAGCCTAGTATTTTTAGGTTGTTGGCTTGTTAATTTAAACACCTAGTTTTATTCCGCAATTATCAAGCCTAAACCGGAAAAGTTTTAATCGCCTATTCACCCCCTCTAGGCGACATCCTTGTCCTTTCAATTGGTATCAGAGCCTGGGCTCTCTTTTTGGGCTTTACCGCCTAGAGAGTAAAGATGTCGTTTAGAGAATTAGTGCACAATCCCATTTTAATTCGATGGCACAAATTATGATGTTTGGAAAATTCGCATGCTTAACCTTTTCGGGACATAGTCCAAATTTTAAGAGAATTGTAGATATGGGTTTTTCTCCTCCAAAGGATTCCCAAGAATTATCTTTAGAGGATGAGGAAAACTCTCATCTCGAAACTCTTGTTTCTAATGGTCTTATATGTGTTTTGAGCGATGTAGTTCTTGCATCAATCATGCCTTTTCGGAACGCTCATGAGTATGGACCAAGCTTCAAGATAAATATGAAGTGTCCAATATTATTGAGGATGATTGTTCTCCCTCCACCTCCGGCCGTGACGAGTTCACAACTTCTTCCACTTCACCAACATGTGATTTGTCACAAGGTAATGATATGGTGAGTGGTGATAGAAATTGCAATGTTCTATCTTTGGACTTAAACACTTCTAGCACTCCAAATGTTTTACATGCTAGTGTTGCTAGTCCTTGCATATCATGTAATAGTTGCTTAACTAAATCTCATGATGATATGCTTCCTATGTCTTGTTGCCATGAAAATAATCTTCCATATCCTCTAGTATTTGTGTGGCTAACAATGTAGAGGAATCCCAACATTTGTTGGAACAAGACATGGACCTCAATGGTGCTTCAAGTAATTCTTCATCATCAACGTCCATTACCACTTTTGCCTTATGGCTAAGATTCAAAGGTATCTCCACCTTTGGAACCCTCTACATCTTGTGATGATGTGGATGAGGATTCTTATGGAGAACATATGGATGTTGAATCCTTAACAAAGAAGGGTGAGATGGTATTTGGTGCTCTCCCCAAAGGTAGCAAAGCTATCCCTCCTCTATGTGAAATCATTACTTATGCTATTAAGAGTAGGGAAATCATTGAGGGTTTGGATACTCAATTTGATGAGAAATGTAAAATTGAGAGAGAGGATGCTATGGAAAAAGCATCCTTAGAGAATGCTCTTGAGGAAGAGCAAGAGCTTAGGGCTTCTCTTGAAGAGAGACTTGTGTCCTTGATGAGTCTAATGATCTTATTATTGCTAAAATCATTAAGGAAAGAGATCATGCCCTTGCAAAATATAAAGTGCTTAAAAAGGAAAAAGTTGAATTTGGTGTTGGCAATGCAAGACTAATTGAGGACATAGAGAGACTTGACAAACTCACAAGGCTTTAGAAAGTGAACACTCTCTCCTTATCAAGTCTCATGATCAACTCAAACTCAACTATCTAAAATGATGAGCTTTCCAAGTTGTCTTCTTCCATTTCTAATATTGATGATGCTTGTGCTACTAACTCCACTTCTTGTGAAGCATCTATTTTGAAGGAGAATGTTGAGCTAAGGTCTCAACTTGAGTTGCTAACTAGCAAGTATAGGAAATTGGAAGAAAGTCATGAAAAGCTATCTAGCTCTAATGATGATCTTCTAGCATCCTATGCAAGCTAAAGTTAGCTCATGAGGCTATTATGTCAAAGGTAACATCTTGTGAGCCTCATGTGGACAATGGCACAACTTCTCTCTAAATGCTTTATTGCCATGTGCTAGTCCTAGTAATTCTACATCACATACTATTGCTAAATCTTGTGATGAATTACCTTCCATGCCTTGTTGCTCTAACAATGAAGCATCTACTTCCTCTAGTGTTTGTGTTGATACTAACCATGTAGAGGAATTAAAAGAGCTCAAGGCCCAAGTCACTTCTTTGAAGAAAGACTTGGAAAAGCGTCATGTTGGGAGGTCCACACTTGACAATGTGTTGAGTGTTCAAAGACGCCCCAATGACAAGAGTGGACTTGGATTCAACTCCAACATCAAGAACAAGTCCAAGCCTATCAAGAAGAACAAGGGCCAAGAACAAGTCAAGGATTCGGCCAAGATTGTTTGCTTCAAGTGCAAAGTTGAAGGGCACCATGTTAGATCTTGCCCTTTGAAGAAGAAGCCTCTTAGTGAGAAGCAACAAGGGAAGCGGCCTCAAGTTCAAACTCAAGTTCCTCAAGTTGAAGATCGACCACTTCCCAAGAAGAATCAAGCTACCTCCTCAAGTTGAGATTCAACTAAGAAGAAAGGAGGAAGCAAATGTTGCTACATATGCCGTGAGAAGGGCCACTTTGCTTCTTCATGCACTAATGGTACCTTATCCAACCCCATTATAATTGATGATGTTTATTCTCTTCGGAAGGATAAGGTTGGCAATGTGTTTGCCAAATATGTTGGTACTCAAAGTGGTGTCAAGAAAAGAACCATTTGGGTTGCCAAGCCTATTGTGACTAACCTCTTAGGACCCAACTTGGTTGGGGACCAACAAGCTAAAACTTGATCAATAGGTGTTGTTGGAGGGCATTGGAGACTTGGCTACATCATGAAGAATTAAATCTTCATCATTATATTATCTCAAGCCAAGTCATTTGGATTATATTGTTCTATCTCATATCCAATGTTCCTCCTTGCGGTAACTTTTATTTAAATCATATATACATTGAAAGTTGCTTGCACCCTTGCATGTGTTAGGTTTTGTACCTTGCTAGTGTTTGTATGTGTTGTGCTCTCTACTTACTTATCTTGAGTAATCAAGAATGTGTATGTTGGTTTGCACACCATTTACTTGTGTTGAGCCTTATTGCTTTTATTTGTTAACTTATCTTGTTGGCTCTATTTTTGAGAGATTAATGGACTATCCTATTTTGGGGGAGTGATATGCTTCGTGCACTTCACAATCCTAAAAATGTGTATACATGAGGAATACCACTTAGTGATGATATATCAATATTATCTACTCTCTATGTGGTATGTCATTCTCATGAGAAATTCAAATTCTATAATGTCCATTAATTGTCTCTAGTTGGTTTTGTTTGCCTCTTGTTAAGAAAAATTGGATTATCACATTATGGGGGAGTAATAAGCTTTGTGCATATTACAAACCTAGAAAATGTGAACATGTGAAGTATTGCCACCTAGAATTGATATTCTTCATTATCTTTTTCCTTGTGGCATGTTTCTCAAACAAGTTCCATATTTGCTTAAATGTTCCTTTAAATCTTATCTTTTGCCATATGCTTATTTATTGTGAAGTTGGTCTTGTGTGTCATTCCTATATACCACCGAGAAATATCTCTATATACTCCTTGTCCATGACAAGCGATACTCATAATTGTGGTGGAATTTGGAGACCATCATCACTTTGGCTCTTGCTTTGAATTGCCTTATTTTATTGGCAAGGACTTGGTTTGATCTATCTCCTCTAGTCTTCCTTGTATCTTTTGGATCTTTGTTGCTCTACTCAAAATTTGTTTTATGCCTTCTTCATTAGGAAAAGCAATGATCCCAATCTTGTGCATTTATATTCAAAAGTCATACTTCTTGATAATGCACTATTTTTGGGAAGCTATCCTACATTGAGTAGAACATCATTCTTTAAATTGGTTTTGCATCTTATTGCTTTCCTTGAACATGACTAGTGTTTGAATAATATGTATGGAGAGTGATGATCCCATTTGTGTGCATTTTGTATTCAAATGCAAGATCATAAATAATGCACAAATCTTGGGGGAGCAATTCTATATGCTTTTGAACATTAGTTGTCTTCAATTGGTATTTGATCCCGATGACGTGTCTCCTTGGAAGACAAACATTTTTCATATTGGTACTTTGTGCCATCATGAAAAGTGTAGAGGGTTTGGTTTATTTCTTGATGGTATTTTCTTCATTTGGTATCTTACCTTCATTTGGGCTTTTCAAAGTGGTATCTTCCATCATGTGTTGATTTGGGCTTTTGATATAATTTGGACAATCCTCTTTCGTGTCACACTTATGTGTGCTTTCTTAGTTTAAATGGTGTTTTGTCCAAATTGTATCTCGTTTGGTTCTTGAAAGTCTTGTGCATGCATATTTACTATATGTATATCTTATGGCATGCTTATTTCGTTGATCCAATATATAGGACAAAACTCCATCAAATCCTAAATGGCTAAGATGTTCATGAAATTCAATTTCATATCAATATGCACATATTTATGTGGAGTTTGTCCTATGTATTGTATTTGCTCTAACTACTTGGGCCCAATAAGTTTGGAAACCATTTTGTACTTGAATTTGTTTTAGGTACATTGGAGATGCATTGGAAGCTTGTCTCATTTACAAGGAAGGTGTTGTCACCATGTGCTTATTAGAGCCAAGCTTGGATGATCGTGAACCCAATATTCTACATCACCAATGCTATCTCGGTAAAAAGTATCTACCTCATGCCTACATTTCTAGCTTTCAACCTTGTGTAGGTTGTACCTTGGCTTGAATCCCTTTAGTCGCAATTGATATGTTTTTGCAAAGCCTTTTCTTTAAAACATCTTTATTGCAAATGCGAGCAAGCCAGGATGATTACATATCAAGGGAATATACATAATCATTTTATTGATTCACCAATCCCAAATATGTTAATCTAGCATTTCTTCTCAAAGTCTCTCATATGCAATATTGATGAATTTGCAAACTCATTTGCCCTTTGTGATACTTGTTATCTTTCTCGGAGCATCCCAACTATCTTTTTTCCCTTGTGGATATTTTTGATGCTATGATGAGATTGTGTTGGAAGTTCATCTATACCCCTTTAAGAATACATTGAGCTTTGTGCTATGCTTTTAAGCAAAAATCTTAATGGTATATTTATGACTTCCTCTTGGATATCATGTTCTTTACCCTAGTACCTATTTTGTGTGTGCATGTTTCTTTGTGGACTTATATCTTCATAATTGGTGTCTACTTAGAAACTTATACACATGAGAGTAGTTACATATTTAATTGATATTCCAATTCGTTAGTGACCACCCTTTTTATTACTTTTGATTCTTTGGTGGTCTCTAAAAGGCACAAGCTTTGCTTTTCTTTTGGTATTCCTTTTTTGGACCTTAATAAGCTTGTGGACCTATTTGCTCCAACTTTTGGGTTGTGTTTATGGAAAGACATGATATGCAATATGTGCCACTTATATTGAATGACTATGTTGATGCTACGCTCATCTTTGCATTAGTCTCCTAAAATGTCTCTCCTTATCACACCCATCTATTTTCGATTGAGCAAGTCTTTATTTGTCGCTTCTTTCTCTTGTTGCTCAACATTTCCTTGTTGCAAGTTGTTTTGCTTCTTTTCTATCTTTAAGCCTTCTTGCACTTGTTTGTGTTTCAAAATGATCTAAGAGGGAGTAAGGATTCCATGTTATGCACACCATATTAAAATGCAAATCCTACTTTGTGCACGTACCTTGGGGAGTTCCCTCTTGATTTTTAGAACATTTGGTTGATCTTATCATAATATCTTCTTGTGTCCAATTGTTCTTTCGGATCCTTTGATTGCTTGCCTTTTTTGTTGAGGTATCTCTCCCTTTGCTATTTTGTTGCAATCGTTGGATTCTCAATATAGTTTGATTCCCTCCTATTATTGATCAATGGAAATGCCCATTTGATTCTACTCATTTTATGAGAAAAGTTAAACTTGTAGAGGAACTCTCACTATGTTAGCCTTCCAAATATTTTTGCCCATTTCGGCAATTGTTGCCAATGGGGGAGAAGTTTTGGAGGGTTTATGGGATTCGGCTTTATACTTTGATTGGTTCTTAAGTATTTGCCTTTCTTGCCTTTGCATTCGTTGTTTGGCTTTGTATATAGTGGAAACTCCACCACCGGTAATAGTTGACAATATATGCAATGAATTCATGTTCATACACATGTGCATAGATTGTGGGGGGAGTTTGCTCTGTATATGTTGTTGGACTAACATTACATACTTTTGTAGTATTTGATGTTAGTACAATTGGCTCTAGCTCGTTAATTTCCATATTATAAACCCTCTCAAAAGAGAGTGTCATCAATTACCAAAATGGGGGAGATTGAAAGTGCATGTGCCCTCATGTGTGGTTTTGGTAATTAATGACAATCTCTATGGACTAATGTTTGCATTGAGATATCTTTATAGATCTTGTCCATGAAGAAGATTGGAGTTCATGCGTTGGACTCTAGAAGATTATATGATGACCAAGGTTCTATCCAAGGGTTTATTGCAAGCATGGCTTGGAAAAGAAGATTGAGTGAACATTCATGTTTATCTCCAAGCCATCATCTATATCAAGAGAAGAAGATAAAGTGCAAGTGGATACATGAAGACGGAGCTTAGCAAGCCTCTCCCATAATGGTGTATGGGGGAGTACTTGGAGAAGTCTTCATCAAGCATGTGCTAGCAAGCACAATCAAGAAAGGTGTTCCAACTTGAGAGAGTCAAGATCGGCATCATCTAGCTCAAGTGGAATGCGCAAGGCAAATGTATGATTTTGATAGGGTTTCTATTTTACCGGTCTCGTGGTGTTGTGGGAGACCGGGTTATAGGATAGACGGCGTACTATCAAGAGGGGCTCTCAAGTGAGTAACTTGATCGCATCTTTGTTGAGAGCTCAAACATTTGCACACTTGGCATCATCTTTCTTGGTTCTTATTTGGCTTTTCTCCTTGTTGGGTTTTAGTGCTTGTTGTGATCTTCATGACAAGCCCAAGTACACCGAAAACGGATTTCGTATGAAAAACTTGTTGCGTTTTTGGTTTTGGAGGTTTTGCCAGTTCGTCTTTTATAGACAGGTTTTACCTTTCTACATTTGGCTTTATCCTCACATGATGGATTATGATGTTTCTCTGCATAATTTTGAAGAGCTCTTTGTTGCGATTCCAACGAGCCCAAGATCATCGAAATCGGAGTCTGGCTGAAAAAGTTATTGTAGTTTTTCTCTTTGTCTCTGGGTGGCCAGCCTGTCCGGCCACCTCGGGTGCCAGGCTGGCCAGGCCAGCCTGGCCGGGCCCAAGGCTGGCCTCTCTGCACCTCGCAGAAAATGCCCAACGGGCAGATTTCTGCCCCACCTTTTTAAGGGGCCTTCTTCCCAAAGCTTGAGCTTGTTTTTCCCTCTCTCTCCTCCATTGTTGACCTTTGGAAAAACTTGCCCCCTCTCAATCCCTCCCATGATTCTTGCATATCTTTGAGGAAAAATTGAGAGGAGATCTAGATCTACATTTCCACCAATCCATTCCTCCTCTAAGTGAGGGGAACCTAGTTGATCTTGATCTTGGAGTTCTTGGTGTTTCTCCTCCATTGTTCTTCCTCTCTTATTCCCCCATAAACATTTGTTGCTTTGTTGGAATTTGAGAGTGAAGGATTTGAGCACTTGTGCTCTTGCCATTGTTTTGTGCATCGGTTTGTACTCTCCACGAGGATTCGTGGAAGTTGAAAGTTTGTGAGCTTGTTACTCTTGGGTCTTTGGACCCTAGACGCCTTTGTGGTGGTTGAGACCTCTTGTGGTCATTTGTAGCTGTCCGGGAGCCACCAATTCATTCGTGGGTGTGTGCCCCAGATCGTTGTTGTAAAGGCTCCGGATTCCGCCTTGAAGGATTCCGATAGTGGAAGGTGAATCAAACCTTTGTGGTGCGGTTCATCGGAGAAGAAGGTGAATCCTTTGTGTCTGTTGAGTTGAACTTTGTGGTAGTTCAAACCTCTCCAACGAGACGTACTCCCCTAAAAGGGAGAAACTCGGGAATACATCCTCGTCTCCGCGTGCCTCGGTTATTTCTATACCCGAGCTCTTTACTTATGCACTTTACATTGTGATAGTCTTCGTGCTTGAAGTATTCTATATTGCTATCACTTTGTTGCTTGTCTTGTTTACCATAAGTTGTTGGTGCACATAGGTGAGCCTAGTATGTTTAGGTTGTTGGCTTGTTAATTTAAACATCTAGTTTTATTCCGCAATTATCAAGCCTAAACCGGAAAAGTCTAAATCGCCTATTCACCCCCCCCCCTCTAGGCGACATCCTTGTCCTTTCACCACCCCCAGCCCAACAATAAATAAGTTCATTTTGGCCCCTTTTCTTCATAAGCAGTAATATTTGGCCCATTTTAGCTCAAAACATCTCTATCAAAATCCAAGTTTCCTTCTAACAAGGCTATCCCACTTCAGTGGAAGAAGAAGGCTAGTGGCGCCAGCTCCGTTGGAGGAATTGCGCTGAGGAGCTGCGATGGCCGAGGACCTGTGGCGGAAGACGGCGTCGATCAAGTGCGTGGTGGTATCCTTACTCAGACTTGGCCGCGCTCTGCCCGTCGGCAATATTCAGGTAAGTGTATTTCCAGTTTTTTTTGTGAAAGTTCTGTTTGCTTCAACCTAGAAGGTTAAAACTAAGTCTGACTGAACACCCTCTTAAACATGAAAGTGTTCTATTTATCGTGGATCGTAGTAGGAGCAGAGGTGGAGCTATGTACAAGTCGGGGGGAGGGGGGGGGGGAGCCCAAGATTTGTTTTGCAAAAAGTCAGTGCATTCTTGCCCCTTTTTCTCCAATAACAGTTATATTTGGCCTTATATGGCGATGTTATATGACACGGCGTTTCGGGTCACGGGTGAGGATGCACCCATTATGTAAAACATATTTTTTTAAATTAAAATGCCAAAAAAATCCAAATAAAAATTTGGATATACATCATGCCATTTTATGTTAGCACAAAAAGTTTCTCGAGGAAAAGACATTTTTATGACCTGTGCAAAAAAGACAAAAAAATCGCGTACAAAGTCATTTTGAAAACCCCGGATTTGTCTTTTTTTTCCCAACCCACAAATTTTTTTTCGGGAAAACGTTTTATGCTAAAATAAAATGTTATCTAGTATAACCGAAAATTTTATTTGGAATTTTTTAACATTTTCAATATGGATATGAGCCAATACCGATTTCGATATGGATTTCGCCTGTTATACATGATTCAGTCCCAACCTTCTGTGTGTGTATGGGGGGGGGGGGGGGGGGGGGGGGGGGGGGGGGGGGGGGGGGGGGGAGGATTGTAGTGCAAACGTATTCCTAATGTTAGAAAAACAGAATTATGTACATTACAATAAATTCAGTGCCACTACAACCGTCCATTCCTACAATGGGTACCAGCACTAAATTGACACGATCGATCACACTGCTACAGTTTATAAGGGGAACCAATTGCTCACTAATTAAGCTCTTGACGACCGAGTGTACAACACAACGTATACTACACGTGCTACCTACCTGGGAGAGCCCACCTGTTCAGAACGGGTGCCAGGTCTGGGGCATGCCGCCCTGACACGTGTAGCCGGAGTCGACGCTCCAGTCCGGCTGAGGGTCACCGCCGCTGCCTTGCACCATGTCGCCTAGCAGGTCCCTGAAGCTCTTGAACGGCAATGGCGCCGTGGCGGGCCAATGGTGCGCTGCCGGTATGAGGCCGGTGGAGTCTTGCTGTCCGTAGCCAACGGCGGCATCGATAGGGGCCAGCAACGCCGGCGCCACGGCGAGGTCGCTGCTCAGCGAACCTGACGACTCGTCGGAGACGGATGCCGGTCTTGTTGCTGCGGTCGTGCTTTTGTCGAACACCCTGCACAGCACCCAGTCCTCCTGCACTTTGCAACATTAACATTTTAGCACTTTGAATTTGACTGACACTCAAACTGGTGCCCTGTTGCCTGTTGGCCTTGAAATGGAGCAATAATTGTCACATGCATGTTCTTGACTGGCGACTCGATAACAAAAGAAATTGGCAACTTGGGATTCTATTGACCTTTTTTTACAACTTCTACTTCCCCTCCGATCGAGGAGAAAAAAGGAAGTCACATTTGGAAGAAAGAATAACTATAACGAGACAGTCAAATCATTTAAAAAAATGCAACTTAGTACGCGCAGTATATTGTGGTATATTGTGTTGTTTAATGATGCTGATGTATGGCGATGGAGCCAGGCGAACAAACTTGGACGTTGCCTTCAACAAAAAGCTTGGAACATTGGAGATATGTGTTTGCTTTTCGATAAGACTAGGTCACCTAGAATGATTGGCAAGTGGCATAAGTAATCTATCTATCTATACCTCTTATATCTATCTATACCTCTTATAAAGTAAAACCCACTAAGTGTATTAATTATTTTTCTATCTCAACATGCAAGTTATCCACATCGCCCACAATTTTAGCCAATCATTTGTCCATGTCATCTCCACTAACAATAATTATTAATAGCACATTTTTCATGCATATCCATGTCATCCCACGAATATTCATTAAAGCCAATATTTTCTTGCATGCAACATATCCACGTCATCTACTTTTTATCCATCCAAATATCCAATTGTCCACGTCACCAATTTTTAATCATCAAATACAAAAAAAAATCACGTCAATTAAATTGTGATCAATTGAATCTTCCATATTTATATAAACTACATATTTCATACTCCCTCCGTTTCAGTTTATAAGTCATGCACGCATCTCTAGATCGTTAATTTGACCAACATAATACCAATTATATTTTACAAAAAATATATCATTTGAAACTTTAGATGGTATATTTTGTAATGTTATAATTTTTGTGTTATATAACTAATGTTATACTTGTCAAAATTATGATCTTGGGAGACGCGCTGGATTTATAAACTGGGACGGAGGGAGTAGGTCTTATATGCCTTATTTATATACAATAAAATTCTTAAAGATATTTCCGCCGCAACGCACGGAGTATATTTCTAGTTTATCATATGAGCAGAGCAGGCAGCACCTACAGCCTGAATATGACGAAAATATTATCTACTCCTTTCTCTGCGGAGTAGCTGTCAAAGACGAAGCTTCCTTTCTCTGCACGAACGGGTCTAGTCTAACCCTCCATCTTAGTCACGCAAAACAAATTGTATCCGGGATAGAATGGCTGCGCAACATTGCAACTCATCTGAGCAGTTGATCGCATCAATATTCAGAACTCGTGGCACGCATGAAAAGTTAGAAGAAGCGGCATGGCATACCCTGAGAAGCGGCGACAGGCCGTGGGGCTGGTCGTCGGAGCCGGCGAGCCGATGACGGACCGCCGGGCTGCCCTCCTCGGCGCGGAACTCGTGCATGACCCACTCGGTCTTGGTTCCCCTGGGGGCTCTCCCTCTGTAGAAGACGAGCGTCTTGCGCATGCCGACGACCGTGCCGCCGGCGCCGGCGATGACGCGGTCCTTGCCGGTGGCCTTCCAGTAGCCGGTGTGCGTGGCGCGGTTGGTGCGCTGGCCCGACGCGTACTTGCGGTCGTGCAGGCTGAAGAAGTACCACTCCCTGCCGCCCACGGAGGCCGCATCTGCACGTCGCGTCCGGCGCGCGCAGGAACAACAAGAGGAGATGGTAGTTAAGGAGGATGAAGTAATGAGCCATTGTTATCACTTTCGATGATATGTGAGTAATTTGAGTTTCGAATCAACGCTACTGAATCTTGCACGGATGTGCATCGGCTTGAGTAATTTGATGTTCTTCATTTATTCTTGTTTATATAATATAGAAGTTAATTCTATTCACCAAGGTTTCGTGGTGTAGTTGGTTATCACGTCAGTCTAACACACTGAAGGTCTCCGGTTCGAACCCGGGCGAAGCCATTAATTTTTTTGGCTTCATTCTATTTGATCTTCATGGTGTATGATTTTTTCAGATTTTTTTTTTGGCTTCATTCTATTTGATTTTCATGGTGCGAGAGATGAGAAGATACAGATCGTACCTGGAAGCTCCCACGGCTCGCTTTTGTTGAGGTCGACGTCGACCATGTCCACGCCGCCGCCGGCGCCCCTGCCGGAGAGCTTGCGGCAGAGGTAGTCCAGCACGAGCTCCTGGTCCCTCGGGTGGAACCGGAACCCCGGCGGCAGCCTCGCCTCCACCATGCTCATCGAGCTGCTCATTTCGCCGCCTCACCGCCTGAGCTGAGCAAGATCGAGCCGCGAAAAGACAGTACGGAGAAGGACTCGACGGGGCCGGTATTAATAGGGAGATCTAGCCATGGACCTCTGCGAGCATGTATGTCACTACTAGAGAGCCTGACGCAACGCTGGCCACTGTCGCAAATTCTTTTTTGGAACAGTTGCTCCATCTGTTATCGATATCTTGATCGAAAACTATCGCTCCATCTGTACGAACGATTCGGGGAAAAGATCAAACAGTAATAACAGAGCGATATGAGAGAGCTTTCTTACTGCTTTTCTGACTCCTGAGACCGTGTCAAACAGTTCTTACGTCCGGGAACCGCCGACTGCGTAAAGGATCGATAGATTGCAATTGATTGGGTTAAGATGGCACAAGTTGCTACTCCTCATTAGGCGTCAATCGACAGCGATGTCGTCGTTGAAAGAGTATCCACGCGACCGTACGCCTTTTTATGCCTGTTTTGGTAAAATTCCGGTGGAGGAGACGGCCGGTAAGGAAATGGCGCAGCAGCGAGGCACTGTTGTCGCCGTCGGGAGCTCGGCAGTTGACAACGAGACCCGTAGTTTTCTCTGTAGAAATCTGCTTGACCTGCTGCACTGAACAGCGGCGTGTCCTTTTCACTTTTCTGTGCTAAACCTGATTCAGGAGATGCAGCAGGGACACCGTACAGTGGCAAATGGCTGGAAAATAGACTTGAAAAAAGGTCTACTCTTCGAAGTTTCTAACTGAATAATTGTCAGCTGCTGCTTTCCGGACTTGGGATGCATGACAAGATAAATAGATAAGTACAGTAGTTTGGTTTGTCCACTCTTCCGATAATCCGATCGAGGAGATAGTCATGTCAGTCCTTTTCAGGGATGGAAATCTAGCAGAGCGAGAGTGAACCCGCAGGAAGATCCAACTGGGCATTGATTGTGTCGCGTAAGTCAAATTAAACTCCAGAGATCACATGTGTAGCGGGTAGCGATTTGTGTGTGTCTGTGATAGATACACCTGAACAAAAAGCGATGTCAAACACGTAAGCAGAACTCCCGGAGAGGCGTTCTGCAAGGTCACCGGCTCCCGTTGAGCAGCCAGCCTTCTTAATATCGTCACAATTTCAAGTGGGAGGATAGCAGCCAGCCATAACGTAATACCCAATCAGAGTGTACCATCGATGTCCAGCAAGTTTAGTCAGGGAAATTACAAGTTGAACAATTTTACGATAAACAATAACAAGTTAAACATATTCTTGTAAGAGCTCTGCGTATTAATTTGTGAACCATATACCTCTACAAGAGAAAGGGAAATGTCTTCACAGATGCTGCAAATACATCATGACTAGTATTTTTCATCTGAACATGATACCACCACGAAACGGGTTTTCGCCCCGCTTTATAAATAAACCAACGACCAACATACAACCAGGCATACAAACGCAACACCACACACAACACCACACATGCCGGGGCCAACGGCAAACACACGCCCAAGAGAGAAACAAATGGAGACATAGGTGGGAAGACTACACTAGGGTGACCCGCAACCGTCGCGCCCTCCGGAGAAGCACCACCACGCTCCTAGCGCTGAATCGTCGAGTATCAAGCAGCACCTTCAAGAAGGAAAGCAATCGCTGCTGCCCGGACCATTACTAGTCCTAGGGTTTCCCCCGAGACTCACAGGGCAGTGGATGGATGGTAGCCACGACGCCCTTCAAGAAGGAATGATGTCACCCGAGGGTGGCACCGCGTCGGTGTCGACAATCCGACAAGGATTTCTCCCGATATCCATATCCACCACCCAGGCGATCCATAGCATAGGAGCCCCACGAGGACGAAGCCTCGTCAACCTAGACTCTCCGCCCACCAACTTGCGCCACTACGGTTACAAAGCCGCCACCAGCATCATCTCCCCGAGGAGACCACCACGAGGTCTGCGAGCCGAAGACGAGAAGTAGCTCAATTCGGGGTCAGCGAAACCGCGGCCGCGCGGGAGGGAACTGCCTCCACCGCCGAAACGGTAGTCGACCGGACGCGATCGCAGGGCACACCGGTCCCCTTTAGGTCCAGCCACACTGCCAGTCCCAAGGGGTCCAGCCGGGCCCAGATCGGGCCCTAAAGCCCACCGCCACGCTGCAACCGGAGCGGCCGCCGTCGCGGCTGAACCCCACACGAGCAGCATCATCGCCTTTAGCTGCAGATCGAGGCAACAGTGCAGGCCCGTCCGCCTCAACCCAGATCGGGCCCAAAAGGGCCCAGATCTGGGCCGACGGGCTCGCCGGCGCCGCCCTGCCGCGGCTCGCCGCCCAGTCATGCAGTGCGCCTCACTGCACCACGGGAGCGCCGCCGTGTCGTCACCACCCGGCCGGAGCCGCCGGACCGCCGCCACCCTGAACGCACCGCCGCCTGATGGAGAGGAGCCCCGACTCCCGCCACCGACGCGGGAAAGGCCAGGCCGCCGCCGCCGGCGCCGCTCGGGGCCACGCCCGGCGGATCCTGCCGACGGCGGCGACGGGATGCGAGGAGGGAAGGAAGCCGAGGAAAGCGGGAACGAGGGGCGCGCCGCCGCCTCGGGGGGCGACGGCCGCGCGAGAGGAAGGAATGGGAGAGGGAGAAGGGAGCGGCGGCGCCGGCGGCGGCTGCGAGGAACCCTAGCTAGCTGGGTCGCCTGCGGGTTCGCACGAAATGTTCTTCCGGCAGGCAGTGACAGTTGCCATCTGAACATGATACTGTTACCACCCCCTATGCCAAGGTACAGAGTACTGCTACTGCCCGACGAGAGTACATTGCGTATTAGGGCAAACCAAAATACAATCCGAAGGAAACATCCTCCATGTATGGTTTTAGATAAGACTGAAAAAGTAAACTATTAGTAGCACACGCTGAAAGTGCATTCTCTGAACCTGACGAGGGTTAATTCCAGCCTGGCACCATCTGTAGCGTACCCTACAGAAAATGTCACACGTGCGCATTTGCCACGAGTCGACCGATGATCCAGCTCGTGAGCTAACCTGCGAGAAGAGGCGAGATTAGTTCACCGGATTGACCATTCTGATTGCATATAAAATGGTGTTAATTCGTGCAGAGGATTTAGTAAACGGCACCGCTGTTGTCCGCCCGTCAGATAAGATAGCTGCACAAGCTCGAATAGGAAATTGTTTCTTCTCTTGATTGTTCGGTACGGGTACTTGTCGGAGGTGCTGACTCAGCACAAAATGGTAAGCACGAGAAAATGTCTAGTGGTACCATATTTTAGATGTTAAGCGAAGCTATACGTAGTTTTTTATTTTTTCAAATGAAAGCTATTCATAGTTCAGGTACTAAAGAATCATGAAAATAATGTAATACTTGACAAATCAAAAAATAATATATACATCTCTAACTTGGTCCAAGAATCGACAAAAAAAAAACCCTTTCATGTATTGACCGAGTTTTTCTCCAACCTAGCTCGGGATAGTGCCTTTTCATGGCTCTTCTCCAACATCACTAACTGCTATCTTCGATGAATTTAGGAAACAAGAATCAACTCATCCGGATAAGAAATGAGCAATATATAGATGTTTTATTCCTTATGTATCGAAGGCGTACTTTCAGAGTACGTATCCACTTACAAACTAGCATGAGGGTGGCAACGTTAAAATATAAGTTAAGGAAAAGCTAGGCCATTTCCAAAACGTATTGGAAGAGTGTACTTCACACGTTGCCTAGCGAAGCGGTACGTGTGCCTGGTTATAAACCTGATGGGTGGTCTCGAGGGCCCACTCATTAGTTGTGAACTGGTACTCGCCGGAAGCCGCCAAAGGAGAGTGAGAGATGGAGGAGCACAAAAGAAACTCACTATAGAGTCGCTGGAGAAGGTTTGATGGTGACCTAAGGCTCGGTGAAGACGTTCACGTGGTAAGAAAAATAATGCGAAAGAGATGGGGAGTCCTTGTTGTCGGCGAAGCTGGCAGCTAGGTCGACGACGAGGAAGACCATGTCCTCACCTAGGATGGAGATTGATGTTGTGGCCTTGGAGACCCAAGTCTTCTCCTCCTCTTGTATAGCCGGGTCAGTGGTGTTGGAGAGGAGCTGTGATGGTGGATATGGCGTGGCGACGGGGCTTGAGAATGATGGAGATGGAGCGTGTCCTCTGGTGTCTAGGGTGAGATTCTCCTTATATAGGCTCGTGGGTGTCCAATTACGTTTTCAAGAGTCTTCTGGTGATTGGGTCAGCCGGCCCTTTACGAAAGTTGTTAGGGATGATATCGCGAAGGCAGTGCCGACCGGTACAACCGATGGGTACGAGTGTGCGCGCTCGTACCACGAATTATTGAAGCTTTTGTTAAGAATTTGCCCCGGTGTCTGATACAAATGTTTTCGGTTAGACACCTGGGTAGGACTAAGCGAGCCAGGACCGTAGGTGGTTCAACCTTCTATAAGATCTTCTAGTGGCATGTTTATTTGAATTGGTCCTCTCTTCCTGTAGTCTTAACATAAACCCATTTTGCCTTCAAAATACACCTTTATATTCATCATCCCAAATCTACAATAATTCCACCTCACCTATATACACTAGATAACCAAGGAAAAGTAATAAAAACCTAATAGAAACTAAAGGCTATGCAATGCTCTTGTTGAAATGAGTGGAATCTAGTAATCATACATAATGTACTTGAAAATTGATAGATTAATCTTGATATGAGGTATTGTATGCAACAAGTAAGCTCTAAAACATTCTACAAAATCCACTCATCATGCTTCAAGGGAGAAGATTGATAGGAAAGGGAAAGGACACGAGGCTGCAAAAGGAGGAGGTACATGTTTTTAAATTATTGGTGGTGGTGTGTGTGTGGGGGGGGGTGGGTGGGTTGAAGGTTTGATTTTTTCAATTGTGAGGTAGGCAAATTGATTGGAAAAAACTCATGGATTTAAATATTATCAAATTGCATATTTCAAAAGTTTTGTGCCACTTTCCAGGGGCAATATCACTAGACCAAGCACCCATGAAAGTGCAATAGTTATGGTGCATCAAGAGCAATAAGTGGAAGGAGGGACCATAAATTTAATGGCTACTGACAAACAAGTGCAAAGGTGGAGGTGGGTATAAAGATTTTCCCTTGAGTAAGACTTGTAAACGACATTAAAGTTTTATTGTCTACATGTTCTAGGTCCTACTACAATTTTAAACACTTTTCTATTTGTGTTGTACTAAGTGATTGTGTTTAAGATCATATATAGTGTCTAGACTACTTTGATTTTTGCATTAGTTTTTTTATTCCTTAGAATTTGCCCGAACTCAAAAAGTTATTGTCCTTCAGCGTGCGTGAACACCGATAGCACCCGACATATGTCGAAAGGAATCTGGTTAGAAAAGAAGTGGACTAATCCTAAATACCTTCCTGCGACCTGTATAAAGCAAGATGATAAATGATTTAGTTCTATCGGCGCACAACGCGTGATCCTGGCCTTCAGCAGTCCGAACAAAAAGGAATCGATACAGACTGTGTTGGGCCATTTTCGGCGGCAGTAATGGCAAAGAGGCCACTTTCGGCACAAGAACACCCACCCGGTCTTTTTTCTCTTCTTTTTTACGCACGACCTTGACTAAAACCATGAGCCACTAAAAATTCAAGACAAGACTCTCAAATCATGATAGGTTTGCAAAAAAGACCCCATGCTTCTGGAAAGATCTAAAGGAAGCTCGGGAACCATATCGATTTAATAGAAAGGACCCTCAGTGTTTGGGATTACCTATATTTTTTGAGATATTCAGAAGGAGGCAAGAAAATACCCCCAAAAATAAAGAAAAATGACATGAAATCTGGAAAATTGGGGAGCTTATCAGAAAAGGTAAAATTCATATGACTTGAGAAAAATTGGGATCCCTAGGGAACTCTTTTGTCTTGCTTCAATCGAGTTTGTTCATTGTTAGCAGAAACTAGGCAACTGAGCGCGGCAAATGCCGCGCGCGTGTTTTTGAATTCAAATTTGAAAATGGCGACGTTGTAAAGTTGTCTAAGTTTGGAAATCATTGAAATTGAAAATGCTTTCGTTTTAAAAATGGTTGGATTTTGGAGATTGCTCAAATTTGAAAATTATTGTAATTCAATTTCAAATGTTTGCTTTTTTACGTGAAAATACTCTGAAATAGTTAGTATTTTTTTTGAGTCTCTTCACACATTTTAGAGTTCCGTTAAATGTTTAGCAAGTTGGAATGTTCTATATGTTTGTATTTTGTCGAAATATTTGTTTGAGTTTCATAATTGGAGGATGTACAGTACATGAGAATTTGTTAAAGTCAATCCATAATTAGAGGAAATTCATTTGGATTTTGTACTAATATTCTTCAAATTAGAATAGTGAAATGCCATAAATATTTATTTGAACTCCATAATTAGGGAGAATGCAATATGTGAGATAATATGTGAGATATATATATTTTAGAGTATCTCTATTTTTTTTAGCAAATTGAATTTTTCAAATGTGTTGCATGTATTTTTTTTTTTGAGAATTATGATATATTTTATCGTAGAAGAAGCAATTTGTCATATCGAGTATTTTCAGATATTTAGAAAATTGGAATGTTTGGATATATTTGAAGTATACCATAAACTTTTGTTTCAACTCCATAATTAGGGAGAATGCAATTTGTGAGATATATTTTAGAGTGTCTCCAATTTTCTAGCAATTCGAAATGTTCAAATGTGTTGCATTTTTTTGAACATTTATTTCAAATGTGTTAGCTTTTTTATAGGAAAATACTCTGAAATAGTTAGTATTTTTTATATTTTTTGAGTGCCTTCATATATTATAGAGTACCGTTAAATGTTTAGCAAATTGAAATGGTTCTATATGTTTGTATTTTGTCGAAATATTTGTTTGAGTTTCATAATTTGAGGATGTACAGTACATGAGCATTTGTTAAAGTCAATCCATAATTAGAGGAAATTCATTTGGATTTTGTACTAATATTCTTCAAATTAAAGTAGTGAAATGCCATAAATATTTATTTGAACTCCATAATTAGGGAGAATGCAATATGTGAGGTAATATGTGAGATATATATTTTTTGAGTATCTCTATTTTTTTAGCAAATTGGAATTTTCAAATGTGTTGCATGTATTTTTTGTAAGGATTTTGATATGTTTTGTCGTATTTGCAATATTTAGCAATTGAAAAATGTGAGCATGCTAATATATCTTAGAGTTCTCCAATTTTTTGGAAGTCGTTAATTTTTTTAAAATATTTAAATCTGAAATTCGATCATATGCCATAAGCATTTTTTTGTGATATTTTTTGATATATTTTTTCATTTTTTCCCGGTGGATAGATTTAAAGTTATTGAAATTGTAACATTATTTATTTTCTGGAACTTGTATAAGTCAGGAGGGCCCACTTGTAAGTAATTTATCATTTCTGAAAATTTATAAGAAAAGGAAAAAATTCTGACAGCCAGGGTCCACGCTGACGTCGCGTTGACGTCAGCAATGGCCAGGCCTGCCACTGCCGCGGCGGCGAGGACGACGGCGACGCCGCGCCACCGCGAGATGGCACGCGTGGGTGGGCGCGCTGGACGCGCGCGGGCGCGGGGTAGCCGGAAGCGGCAGCGCCGCTGGCTTTAGGTCGCCGGAGCGTCGTCGGCGGCCTGCGAATGCGGCGTGCGGACAGCGACGACGCCGGCGTCGATTCCGCCGTGCGCACGGCGTCCCAGCACGCGGCTCTTGGCGAGGAGGGAGAGGCGGCGACGGCGAAGCTGGGCGTGTGCGTCGATCTGAGCGGCGAGCGGCGGGGGCGCGCGTCGGCGGCGCCGGCGAGCTCCGGCTCACGCGTGAGGGAGAAGAGAGGGAGGGGAGGTATGTGCACGTTTTTGCGCGCGGGCCCCTGGCGTTTTCGAAATTTGCAGAGCAGTCCTTTGCGGGGGGGGGGGGGGGGGGGTGGGTTTCCGTAAAATGTTGCGCCAAAAAACGTGCAGAAGTGGTGACCGGCTGGCTACGGTTCCACCGGCGATGACCGGATGACGTGTCGTCTCCTGATTGGAAGAAAATCGGTGGTACTGTAGCTGGGAACAGTGCCGCGCGCTGGGGTGGCGTGGACGATTTCTGGCCGTCGGACGGCCCAGAAAAGCGGGTGACGTGGCTCGTGCGGATCTGAAGCGATTCTTTCCAGCTTTTATATATTAATCTATGTGTGATTGAACTGGGGATATAACTAAAGAGTTAAAGATGAGTTTGCGAGTCCTTCCGACCCGCCCTCTTAACTCCTAGATTAATTTCCAGTCGTTCATTCACCCTTCCAGTTCCAGGGGAATAAATTTTATTCGACCTTTCCAGTAAACCGACTCCGGCCTCTTCTAGCATCCATGCAGGAGAAGAGTAATTAACCCAAGATGAAAAGCTACAAGAACATACAAAAATGTCAAGACCTCTAGGAGCTAGATAACAAACATCAAGACAATCAAGTCCGACCCAAAGCTACAATAGTGACGTTTGTGATTACGGCTTAAGGGGACCCTATTGTGGGAATGACTACTTCCTTCCACGGGGTCCTACCTAGTCTCACATGGCACAAGCATCATATTTAAGGCAAGTTAACAAAATTTCATGCCTCATGTCATGGTCAACAAATTAAAGAATGTAGAGGCAGAAAAGAGGAATTCAAAAATGAAGGCCCAAGTGAAAGAATCTCAATATGATGGGGCTAAGTACATCATGGAATATGCACCACGCCTCATCCTAGTACACCATAGTCTAGTGGACTACAAATGACCATAACTATCCTCCCACCTACCAACCTAGAAGAGTTTCCTCAACCATTTCCAAGCCCCAAGCCTAAAAATAGCTTCATAGGGCGTACCTACACACTCTCTGTTCAATACAACTCAACAGGAGGGAGGCAAAGAGGCACCAAGATCAATTCAGGGAGCTCTCTAGTATCGAGTCACATGAGTTCACGATGACTCAGATCGACGTCAGGGAAGTGGGAGCTTGAGGCGACATTTCGAAATTCACCTTGACCCATGTCTCATTAGTTGAGCCTATTCCCTTGACGCACTGTTAACACAAGACTAAGTTGTGCTACAACGAGCTACCGAACCTATTAAAAATATTAACATGTCAACTCTCACAAAGTGTACGACGACCTTTACTATAAGCTAACATACAGACACCTACTCACTACTTTCTCGATCAACTACGTTGCTCGAGATATCACTTCACTCTCTCTCCTTATTTTGTTATGTAGCAAAGCACGACTTACTAATCTCTCCTATCTAAAAAGCAAGGAATTTCCCTTCGTCCAGCCTCCTATTTTCTCCCCACATTTTCTTTTTTAAAAATCAATTTCGGCCTCCCAGTTTTCTTCGCATCCGCTCGGCCGCACCACCACACAATCACACAACGGCCTCACCTTCTTCACCGGGATATGCAAATAAATGCTGAAATCAATCAACGGGATGGCACAATCAACTCAATAAATAGACAGTCAATACATGGACAATTTTTTTTCCTTTTCGACGGGATGGCACAAACAATAAATCACATTAATTCTGCACGCAAGGTAAGAGTCCAAGAAGCAATATAAGAGACTCGCATCCTCTTGCAAACACATCAGAATCGAATCAAATCGAAACAGACTCCGCCGCGCCAGCTCCGTTCTGTCACATGGAGAGTCCAATCATCGTCCGTCGCCCAGGATCGAAGAGGGTTGTAGCTCCTCCGCTTTTGCCAGCCCCCGTCGTTTTGCCGCCTGTTGAAAGGCAATACACATATATTGTACCAGAATCAATTTTATTGTGACTTGTGCCCGTGCTAATTATTATATGTACATATGTAAACAGGGATGTTGAAGTAATGCATGTTCACAGCTTGTGAAATATGACGGCCAAGATTGAAGAGACATGACGTCGAAATAAGGTCTACCGTGCTGTCCTCACTAAATTATCTGTACTCCTATCGTCCATGGCCGGAGTCGGCGGCGCCGGGACCAGGAAGAGGCGGCGCGAGGAGCTTGTGGAATATGACGGCCAAGATTGAAGAGACAAGACATCGAAATAAAGTCTACCGTCCTGTCATCACTGATTTATCTCGTTTCAAGTGTGTGTGGGGTTGACAGAACTCCTATTATTCTGAGATTCTGAGATGTGAATTTAGATGTCTTGTTTTGAAGCGTCTTATGTTTTACCTCTTGTGTAATAAAATGTTTTAATGGTTTTAAGTGGTTTGTTTGGCTCCAACATGTCAGAAGGTTCGTTATGATATTTGTATGCTTATGTTAGCTGCATGTAAAGGACAATAACCTACGTCTCAAGGTGTAGAGGACAATAACGCTGCATAATATTCTGGCGTGCCCCGACGTAACAAGGTCTTGTTAGCCGGGGAATGTGTCGTGGCAGTGTTAACTTATTCAAGGGTGCGCTGGTCGCTTTTATCCTCACAACTACAATATGTAATGGCCAGGAGGGTGGCAAAGACGTACATAGCGTGCATGTGCTAATAGGAGAAGGCAGGAATGTCTATTTTATGTGCAGGAGATGTGCTCCTTCTCCGGAATTGTTTAACCAAATAAGTTGACTTCAAAATTTCAGACACGTGAAGTGACTGCAATTGTGATTTCCAGAACATTCGTTCTAGCGATATCTTATGTCATTAAAAATAACATTTGATACTACTGTGTTGAAAAAATGAATTACTGTGTTGCAAACTGCAAAGGTAAACAATGTTCTTCCCCGTGATAAAAACAAACTAAATTACAAAGAATGTGATTCCGGAATTTACCTTGCGGCATTCAACAGCTAGGCTTTAAGAAAATGTTATTCCGGAATTTATTGATGGGCAGAAATCATATCACCAGGTGATGCGTTGGCATGCCATATCCCATAGGAAATCTCTGTTTTTCCCAAAACGAGGAGTCCAAATAGGCCGATCAATTGTCTCCACCCCATAGCAGAAATATAGGATTTCTGCGACCAAAAGCGCCCTAAGTTATTAAATGACATTCCTCACGGTAATTACTGAACACATCGTACAGGGAAACAGAGGATTACACGGAGCAAAACCTAGCAAACCTATACCGACGTTATTAAATAGCAGTATCAATCTAAATATCTCATCCAAATAGCTCCATATAAGTATCTGCTCGAGACGACGGGAAAACCACGGCGACATTCCCCACCTACGCTAGCAACCCGCATGGCATCTCGATACCCAAGCTCCAAAAGGGTGACGGCGCCGTTTCCTCCTATCAATATGTAATCCTTTGTTTTACTTTTACCTCCTTGTACCAAGTTAGTTATCGATTCTGATTTTGTAAAGCTAATATTTTGATCATTTGTTTGCAGGAATGTAACGTTTGATGAGATTTGCGAAGATCACCTACACCTAAGTTTCCCCTGGGAAACAACAGCCAAAGTTCTGCGCACTCGAGTAATACATACCGGTCATGGAAGGTTCCTCACAGTTATACTAGCTGATGGCAAGGTAATCAGCTTTTATATGAACCAGTTATGCATATACCACATTTCTGCCATCTCGTGTTTTCTTTCGTTTAATCCTTTCGTATTTCACAGGGCATGAAAATGGATGCCATATGTTATGAAGAACTTGTAGATCACTTCAACAGTCTGCTTCAGGCAGGAACCGTCTATTCATTCAGGCGTATAGGGTTCGAGCCAGCAGATTTGCCATTGCCATTCACACTAGCCGTACCGTCAAACTACATCGCCGTATTACGTACACACACCAAGGTTCAGCTAGCAGGGCCACAAACCGTCATTCCTCGGCTACCACAAGCATTCTTGAGATTCAGCACGGTTTATTGTTTGCGGAACAACATGCTCGCAGGTAACTATTTTAACTGTTTAACTATCATATTTCTGTCTTGTTTATAACATTCATATTTATTTTTAGATGTCATTGGACTCGTGGTATATGTAAGCAAACTCATGCACAAACGTTATGGAGATACATATGTACACAACCTTCCAATCCTTGACATTGCAGTTATAAACACGAGGTATGACTTTCTTCTCCATGTAATTTTACTACTTAACCAATGCGATCTCCTATTGATCAAAAGCGAACAGGCAAGAGATTCTTTTCATACGTATATGGGGCCGACAAGTGCGACAGCAAGGCGCACTTTGGAGACATGCAGAGTACGGATTGTGGACTTTAGCTGCCACTATGTTGGAGAAAAAAGAAGCAGAAGGTAATTGTTAAATCTTATCTCGGTTCAGTAGTTTTATGTTCCACTCTAATCACATTATATTATTAATGCAGGAGGTTTGTCCACGACGGACGAGAGTCAGATTGTTTTGCAAGAACCTAACTACGAATTGGATGAATTTTGTACAACACTTGACTCAGGTCCAAGGGCTTTGTGGTTCCAGGTCAGAAGGGCGGTCAAACTAAGGAAGAGGCAGGCAAAGGATGACAACCTCGTCGAAAGCACACTATAGAGATGATTACATCAATTGTTTGCTTCCCTATATGTACTATGCATAAAAACATTATGTTCCAATGGTTTAGTCAAGAATTGTCCTATTGACACCCCATGGCCATGAGTTGCCGTTTAAATGTGTTTCCAGTGAGTTCTGAAGTGTGTTTATAGAGTTGTGGTAATTTGATTCGGATATTAAGTCTATAATATTGCATATGACGGTACGACCCTCCAACAAGGACAACGTCAGCATGTGTGTGCCATGTCCTTACCGTATTAGCAGCCATTTCTCCAATAGAAAGCTCGTCATTGAAACGAAATATCTTTGATAACCAGCAATCAAGAAGAGATTGGATCATAGGCAACCGGATTACGAGTCTACAATTGAAAATGAAAGAAAAAAATATCAGAGTGATGATCTTCAGTTGTTTGTGGTGATCAGTATAAGCAGCATAAATCAACGAAGCAAAGGAATCAGGCAGCAGCAGTTTAAAAGCAGAGCCCACCTTCACTGATTACACGTTAACAAATCCATCCATCCAGTCTTCAACATTCTTCCGCAAATCGTCCATCTCCCCAGATGTCCTTTGCCCATGGCTGACCTCCAACAATTTCTTATGACCGATCTCCTTCAGTCTCTGTCCCCGTTGGCCATGGCCATGCTCAACCGAGGCCTAATTTGCAGAGTGTGTATTATAGACTTTAGATTTAGAATAAGAAAAAGGGGAAAGACCAGAGATTCAGAAGGGTGCGCTTTACTCCAAGCTTGACCAATCTTCAGATGCGTTAGTGGTTGTAGCCCTGCTGTAAAAATCACCATCAATTAAATTTTGGGAATAGTCAGTAACACAGCGGGGTGCTGGCTGATGAAACACAACAAGCTTCTGCAATTTCAGAACCGAACTGTCTCAAGGACGCTACCTCCAGGTAATCCACTAAGCAACCAGAAAAGTGCAGTTTCCAGCTAACCAGGTTGCTCGGCAACCAGACCTGTTGGCGGCAACGATGGAGCTGGAGGCGTCCAAGTAGGAGCTGCGAAGGAAGGAGGTCGGCAAGCTCGTTGACCTCGTCCGCCAAGTGGCCATGGAGAAGGACGACGCGCGGGACCAGGTGCAGCACCTCTCCACGCCTCCAGCTCCATCGTTGGTAGCGGCGACGACGGAGGCGTGGAGCGGGCCGGCCAGGTGGGCGCCGCCGCGGCGGAGCGACGGGAAGTTGAGGCGGGCGTGGTCGCCGCAGAGGCGGAAGGCGGCCTTGTCGTAGGCGAGCGCGGCGTCGACCTTCGAGCCACAGCCGCGTCCGGTTCTTGGGGAACGTGGAGCACGGAAGCTCGGAGCTAGGCCATGGATCGAGAGAGGGAGCTGTGTGCGGAGGTGGAAGAGGATCGGGTGAGAGTGAGACCGTGAGAGGATATTTCCTTTTTTTGGGTTTGAGTTGGATTATTACGTGGTGCTATTTCTTTTCTTTTATTTTGATTCCTGCTATTTCTTTTTTATCCTGGACATTGACGATGCTATGTTTGGATGCTATCAATTTGTCCTATGAATTGACAATAATATTTGCCTGGAATACATAGCATATATGGATTATTATTTATTAGAAAAGGGTAAAAAAAATGTATGTACATAAAATTTATTGTTCATTTGCTCAGTTTATCTAGGGATATGGTTGTGTTTATTAGTTAGGTCATGTTGTATAGTTGTTTGTTTGCTTATTTAAATGTTCCATTACATTCTCATTATACCATTATACAATCTTATTAAGTTTAGTTAGGGTTACCGTTGTATTTTTTCTCAATATATGTTGTTTTATGACATGCAATCTTTTACTATTTATAACACGTTTTAAAAAAAATATATATATATATTGGTCAAAATATACGTTAATACTTCGTGCTTCCGTTCTTCATATTGATTTGAAGATTGTCAAAAATTTCTGTTCAAAATGATGTACAAATGGTAAATAATCACTCCCCCGTAGCAACGCACGGGCATTTTACTAGTGTTTTAACAAAGGCGAGTCCAACAGGGGGGCTTTAACAGGCTTGAGCCTGCCCTCCCAAAATGTAAATTTTTTTTTTACTACTAGTCATCAGGCCCATTAGCAGCTGAGCAGGCTTCCAGGGTTCCAGGTTCCAGCCCAACACGAACGCATCGTATCGAACACCCAGCAGCCCATCTCTTCCATCCCCATTCCCAACCCCCGACCCTCCTGGCCGCTCCCGCCTCGCCCTCTCCTCCATCCGCTTCCGCCGCCGCTCCACCTCCAACTCCTCAATCGAATCCTCCGCGTCCTCCGCCTTCGCCGCCGCGGTGCCGCTCCTCCCGCGCCTCCTCTTCTCCGCGCCCACCTCTTCCTCTTCCCTTCCCCTTCCCCGTCCGCCCACGCGTCCTGCCTCGCCACCGTCTCGGTGCCGGCAGACCGGCTCGCGAGCAGCACCCCGGTGGCGGCGGAGCTGCCGTGCGGGATGGCCGTGGGGTCGCGCGTGACGGTGGTGGCGCGGCCGAGGAGGAGGGACGGGGCGGCGGCGTCGCGGTTCATGGTGGAGCTGCTCGGCACCAAGGCCATGCAGGGAGAGGAGCCGCCCAGGATACTGCACTTCAACGGTTCAACCCCAGGATCGCCGGGGACTTCAGCGGCCGCCCCGTCATCGAGCTCAACACCTGCTACCGGATGCAGTGGGCGCAGCCGCAGCGCTGCGAGGGCTGGGCGTCACGGCCCGACGAGGACAAAGGTGAGCTTGGTTGGTTGCACACTTCAGTTTTGCTACTCTCTGTTCCCCCGTCGTTCCGTCAGAATTTGTAGGTTTAAATTGGTTCAATTTGGAAGCTACTCTGTTCGTCTAAAGGATCGTGGCTACACAAGTTGCTTCACTGAATTTGCCTGCGGTTGGTGTGAATTTGACGTTATGGTTTTGGTGTTTCAATTTGCCTGCGGCCCGACGAGGACAAAGGTGAGCTTGGTTGGTATTGTATGCTTTTAACTTGAAAATTTGTGGTATTTTATCTTACATAATTTTATGTCTTGTATATTGGCTTATTTTCGTCGTTTAGTAGTCGTTTAGTTAGTCATCGTCAAGTTTGAGCCCGCCCTGCAAAAAATTCCTGGACTCGCCGTTGGTTTTAAGTACAGTATAATTTGGACCAAGTAAAAGTAGTACATTGCGCTTAAGAAACTGAAGTGTCACTACTCCCTCGGTCGTATGGGAGTACCTGTTAGTACAAGAAGAAGAAGAAGAAGAAGAAGAAGAAGAAGAAGAAGAAGCTGAAAAAAAATCAACGGTTCCTCGAGTTAAGATCAGTGAGGGGGGATCTCTTCAAATTTTTGCATACTAATAGTCAATTGTAAAGGGGTAAATTTTAAGTCAGTCCTCTTCATATAATTTTCCTGTCTCCTCCCCTGGTTTACCTTTTTGAGTTTGGTCTCATGGCTCTCGAGGTCGATAGTGGAGCACATCAGGTGGTGCACTCACCGTGCTCCTTCTTCTCGAACCCTTTGATTTGCACAGGAACTAAATATTCTTTAACCATTACAATGGAAATGGGGCAAGCATAGCCCCGGTACATATAAGATCCGAAATTTTAAATACCAAAACAACATACAACTTCGAGCTAGTCATAACATGAACGGTGACATAACATAAATCTAATACATCCAGTATCCACCCACTGACCCACAACGTTAATTTAAAACACATCGTTTCCCTCTAGGCTCTAGAGCACAATTACCGGTGGGTAATCGCCACTTTGACTTCACCGTCGTCAACATTGCCGATTGCTTTCTTATGCTGGTCACGGTCGAAGGTAAGTTCACCTTGGAAGGATATGGTACGGCCGTCAGGGCCATGCTCAGCATTAGTTTGAACCTGAAGGCTTAACTTGATCGTCAGGAGCGGGTCTAAGTATACCGGAACAGCTGCCCAAGAACGCAACAGGGGAAGTTCCCCATCAGTAACCTCTTCTTTGTCTTCCTCTCCACGAAAAAAGAGCAACACATTCCTGCCGCCGTAGAGTTGATGGTGTGCGGTGATTTCGCCATAGACATAGTAGCTGGTGCCACCGGCGCTAGAGCCACCGCCGGCGGTGAGATCAAGGTCGACGAACACGTTCGCCTGTATAGCTCGGTAGAGCGGCACGAAAGTCACGTCTATTTCGCGGCCGTGTTTTGTATAGATGGTGCGGGTTATGACCCAGTTGCACGCGTACTCGTCCACCGTGTAGCTGAGGTTTCCAGCTTCGATTCTGCCATCGTCCCCCGGGATCTCGATTCTGATTCGGAAGCCGTCCTCCATGGCCCCGCCTTGTGTCCGGAGTATCAGATTACCCTGCGAATCCACGTTACGATGAAGCTGGGCTTTGGGGGAGCAGCAGTAGTAGCCCGAACCGTCGTTGTAGGCAACGAAGGAGCCCGCGAAGGGGAATCGGGGACGCACGGACAACAGCTCCACCAGGTACCGGGAGAAGCTGTAAGCTAACCTTATGTTATTGCTGTCTCCACGGTAGCAAATTCTTATGCTCGGTGGAGGCCACTGCCGCCACTCTTCATCAACATCGTCTTCGTCGTCGCCGACGTCGTGGTCATCAGAGTTGTTGTGGTCATCGTCATCGCCACCGCCGTTGGGGTCATCGTCATCGCCGCCGCCGTTGAGGTCATCGAGAGCCCGTTGCAGATCGCACAAGATGGCCCCCGAATACGGCGGCATACTTCTCACGACTTGGCTAGGTCGGCGGCGGCCCTTGTCAGGTTATCACCAGTGCTAGTTATCCTGATCAGATCGACCCTGCATGCCTTTATACGGCAAGATGCGGAATCCTAGTCTTGCTTGGCCTCGGCTTACATCTCTCTTTTTTAGCTACGTTTTTTTTTCTTCATGTTTTTAGCTACGTTGAGCAGGAGCAGCGTTACAGGGTCTAAGCGAAAAAATTATTTCATGAGTTTATTTCTGGTGCACTGACAATACGTGAGAATCCATATGTTCTCTTAGAAAAGTTCGCAATTTTATTAAGCGTGTGTATGAAATTTACACTTGTGCGTACATTTTTTTCAAATGTCAGCTAATGATGTGAATTGGCTCTAAGCAAGAGACCAGAAAAGACGGTGAATGACATAAATTCAAATGAATTGGCTCTTAAATTTGCATCATCCTACTGGAAAAAAAAATGCAGAAGTACATATAGATGGCTGAAACTGCAAACCAAGGGGGTCGTCCCATTGCAGTATTTTCGAAATTTAAACCTGAAATTACATCATTGTAGTAAGAAATTCCTGGTAGACTGCTTCAATACAAGTTGAAAGTTTCACATAATCTGTTCAACCAATGAAATGGACCGCATTCATGCGTGCTAGTACATCCACAGGCAGTACACATTCACATGATGCATTAACTGTTCTGACGACCTACCAATCTTCTTCGTCAGGTTTAATACCAATCTAAGCAGATAAATCATCACGGGTTACGCGAAGCCAAACAGGCCTCAAATGGTAAAACATCAACTAACGGTCATCACATGGCACTCCGGCCTACGTCTAACTAACCACGCTGACACTCCAGCTGCTTCGTGTTCTCCAACAGCACCTGTAGAAGAAAAACGAAATTAAGCAAAGGCAGACGAGTATAACAGAACTAAACAGCAACAAACAATTCTTCACCTCTCGAATGTAGGTTGCGATCGCCTTGCACCCTTCGGTCGCAAGTTCCATTACAGTTTCAAATGTGTCCATCGGTAATTTTGCATCCATCTGAAAATTACCTTTTAAGCATTAGCCTTGCTTTGGGCGAATAAATAAAAGTCATATGAAGAACAATGTTGTGCAGGAAACAAAGCACATAACAGATGCATCACATGAAATCGAAATGTCTATGCACAAATGTGCTCGTGCTGCTTTGCATTGAGATGGAAAGTGGGGCTGGGGGAATTCTGAAGTTTGGACGGATCAGAAATCATGATAGTTTCGTAACCTGCAGAAGAGTCACTTTGTCCATCTTTGCAAGAATGCCAACGGTGACATCTGGACCTCCAGCACTGTCTTCAATATAATTCAGATCTGAAATAGCAAATTAGAATGATTGAGGCGTCTTTATACCAGATGATTCTTAGCTAGTCATGGATGTGACAACAGAATTTTGATGCCATACCGAGCAAAGGAGTAGAACACAGATATCCAGCACTGCATGACGTAACTATGTCTCTCATTGGAATCCCAGCATCTGCAAGTGCTAGCGTTGCAGCATTGATGCATGCTGACCTTGTTCCTGTTATAGAGAATCATGCTCAAGATAGAACCCGGATCATTTAAGTTCCACCAAATGCTATAACAATACCTAAATAGGCAAAATAATAATATACTGTGGCAGGACTAGGCAATGTAAAGAAGGGATGTGCATATCAGAACAGGTAGGTATTTGAAAGAGTGCCTGCCAGTCATTTAGTACAGAAATGTAAATTCAGTGGTTTACTCAGCCTCAGGACAGAGAAGAGTAGCCTTTTGTGGCTTTGGTTTGGCAAGGACAAAAGTAGGTTCCACCATAAATAACAGATTATCTATAGAAGTGCATGTATATTAGAGGATTATCTGAAAGTTAATCAACTTACCACCATCAGCTTGAAGAACTTGGACAAAGATATCAATCTGTAAGTAAACACACAGTAAGCATTGAAAGTGGATCTTGTTTCATTTAGAATAGAGGATTTTTGAAGCACAAGTGATTGCACAGAACTCACCTGTGAGTGCGGCATTAAATGTGTCAATATGCTTGCCTCCATTGTTTGTCGAATAACAAGTGAAATTTCTGTTGATCGCCTGTAAACATGAAAGTAGATATAATACACTCCTATAAATATACGAGAAATGGAATACTATGTACACTATAATTGATGCAATGTGAATTCACTTTGCACACTGCGTGTTCAGACCACTAAGTCTGGCATGAATCAGCTAGGCTACAAATTAGCACTATCGCTTTATTTCAAGAGGAAACTCGTACTTCTACCTTCACTAAAAGTTTTTGAGCTAACACCCACCCTTTGTTGTGAGGCCATTTTCCTCTTTAAGAACAAATCAGACATGACTTGGAAATACTGCTGCACCGTAATCCAGAAAGCGGCAGTGATATCGAATGTATGAAAAAACATAGCACGTAGTAAACGAAGGAAGTGATAACTATAGAAAATCTTTTTTGTGTCAAAAGTGTGCCTTAATAACAAATGAACCCGCTATTGTTAATGGTTGAGTCATTTTGATCAAAACATCCTCTCCAGGCTGGAACATACCTGTCACCTTTTGGCTTTCTCCTTCGATCCCCGGTGCTGAATTCTGACATTCTATATTCACAGCGCACCTGCAGACACATTTCTCAGGAATGTATCCAAACAAGAGAACCTTTAATACTTAATTCACTAGGACTAACGAAACCTTACCAAAGCCTCTTTGGTGTTTACTTGCTGACTTCTGTTC
The DNA here is from genome assembly GCA_947311845.1 of Poa pratensis. Classification (NCBI taxonomy): domain Eukaryota; kingdom Viridiplantae; phylum Streptophyta; class Magnoliopsida; order Poales; family Poaceae; genus Poa; species Poa pratensis. The sequence continues at coordinate 16,663,171 of CAMZMU010000047.1, forward strand.
TGGATCTGAAGGAGTAAAACAATCACGGGTAAAAAATTGTTTTGACTTCATATTAATCAATCCTTAATATGAAACAAAAAAATAACTAACGAGATCAAGCACAACAGAGCTACACAATGCACGGACGCCCTGGGTTCCCTGAGCTATCAGCAAAAGAGCGCCGTGGAATAAACCCCATGTTCTACTGGCACAGTCGGTACTACATGTGTCCAAGATCATGTTGCATGCATTAAGAAGGAATCAAGGAAACCATTCTTCTGTATCAACTCTAGCATAATTAACTATTATGCCATTCCATCTTGCAATTTGAATTAAAAAATCCCCCAAATAAGCATAAATCCAAAAATTGAGTACAAATTCACACTATATCCTTTGTTAGCCATTCCAGCAAACATGCTGTATGCATTTCAAAGATAAAATCTCCAAAATCATCCTAACTATGGAAGTTAACTACAAAACGGAGTAAGTCCCAACATAGACATTATATCACACATATCATGTGCGTTTCAAACAAATCCCCTATATCACCGTAAGTCTATAATTACCTACGCATCTAGCCCTAGATCCCATGTAGACGTCTCATCGATCGAGTAGCATGCAAGAACCATATGCACAAACAAGATGAGGCATGTGGACTACCTCTCGAGGGCCGTAGACGGCAGCGATGACCCTGGTGTTGCCCATCTCGAACAGCGCCGACCTGCGCGAGGGAAGGAACACCACCAACACATTCAGATAAAATTGAATGGTACAGAAACCCTAATCGAGAGGTTTTTACTTACCCATCGGCCCTCGAGACGACGCCGACCTCGCCCCTGAGCTGACGCATCTGCAAGGCACACCAAACGTGAATCAGAGGCAGTCGAGTGTGAACCTGATGAGGCAAAATAGTGAGGGGAGAAAAGACGTCACCTCATTGGGGCGGCGCCCGTCGACGCGGAAGCCGGTGAGAGGGTTCACGTACTCCATCGCCGGGTTTTTCCACTTCTAGCTCTGCGCCTTTGCTGTGGAGGCTGCCTGCGACCGCGAGGGTTTTCTTGGGCTTTGTTTGGATGTAGTTTTTGAGGCCTTGGTAAGAAATTGGTTCTTGGAATCAGACAATTCCAATTCGTATTTGGATGTATAAACTGTGGCATTGTAATTTTTTGAAAGGTTAGACCAATATCCCATGTATGAAATCGTATTTGTACTATATTTGAATGTTTTCCACTTTGCGGACATGTAAAAGACATGAAAATATTCTGAACATGTCAATACATGTGCGATATTATGACAAAAATGCGGAAAAAAAAACTCTGCAAATTGACCATATTAGCAATGAAAGATTCAAGTTTCAAGCCATTTTAAACCAATCCACAGATTAGCATGTATCCATTCATTGATTCATATAAGAAGATGAATTAGAACACGTCAGATAAACATATAGTGACGTTCACAATGAGAAACAGAGAGTTACATGCTGTCATGACTAGCGATATATGGTACAGTTGCAAAGATAAACGAAGCACATAATTAATCTGTCAGAACACTGCCCAAGGCGAAGGACGACCACGATCCTCCTCACTGGCGCGGTGCTCGCTGGGGTCAGGCCCGCCGGCAAGCTGCCTGCTCGGGGCCTCGTAGTTCCTGCCACCCCACACGTTCCCGTGGTGGGAACGAGTTTACCATCCCGCCCGCCGCCGTTCCCCATCCCGCCCGGTCGTTCTAGGGCTTGGGCAGGTCGCGGTCGACTGAGGGAGTGGACGGCAGACGGAGGAGCACATAGTGACATAGAGCAGGATACAAGGGCGGGTATAAGATGGAGGGGAGGGGGAGCTTGAGAGGAGGGCGTGGAGAAGCTTACCGGTGCCGGTGCCGCCGCCGCCGGGTTCCTTCGGTGAAGGTCGAGGAAGAGGAGCGCTCGGCCTTCGACGAAGCGGTACGGAACGGCGGGCCCTATGTTGCTAATTCACTCATCTATTGGGATTCAAAGCCCAACGGCCCAAAACCGTAGTAGAATTTCCTTGAAGAAGAAGTAAAAAAGAACTCGCACAAGAAAAGAGAGTTTTTTTTGCCGGAAAGTCATTTTGTCTCCCGAGCTCCAATAATCCAACTATTTTATAAAAATCAGGTATGATAACCTCATAAAACATTTCTATTAACAGTAACGAATAATATCTCACAGCAATATCATGTTATTGGGTCGGCTCAGTACTCTGTGTGTTAAACATGCAAAATAAGACAAAACAGTATAAGAATTACATCCTAATATGAAATATATCAATAAATGAGAGCAAATTATCATGTAAAATAATGATACAAAATGGATGTATCAGCGACGTTCTTTAAGGCTTGTTCCAGGCGGCGACAGATTCTTGCCCCCGAAGCGCCACCTTCTTCCTCTGGCCTAGCCACTTCAGGTTCACAAGGCTCTTTACTCCGGGGTGAGAGTTTTCTTGGATTTCAATAGGGGCGCGACATGGTTGGCATCTATGGTCGGTGCGTCAGCCATGGGAGCGGACTAGAAAGGATGGGTGCCTTGTTTGGGAATGATTTGAGTGAAAATGGTGGAGTCGCTGACTAGCGAATCAAGGGAGGACATGAGCCGGACGCGGGCGGACACGGACGACTTCCATCTCACCGCAAAACCGGCCTAGATTTGGCCCACGCCAAACCATTTGCAGTGCCGCGTTGGGTCGTGCATTTTGTCCGTCCGGATAGAAATGGACACGGGACCAAATGCATCCACGGAATTGCCCTCAAAACATTTGTACATCTCGTCTCCAACGGTGTGAACACATCTCCTGCACGTAGACATCTTAGCACGTGCTTATCTTCCGCTGAACTCCTGTCGCTCTCGAGCTCTCCCTCCCCACGTCTTCTCCTCTGGTTCTCTCATATCTAGGGCCGGCAGGCCCCTCCCCTCTCTCCTCCGGCTGATATTGGCATCGAGGTGGGCGAGGGTCCCACCCCTATACAAATCTAGGTCTAGGTTAGATGTCTAGGGTTAGTTTGCCTCCATGGCGTTTGGTGTCATGTCGTCGTCGCCATGTTCTCCTCTGTCGCCGAGCGATGATAGGAGAACTCTCCTCCTATTGTGTTGCTGCTGTGTATGGTGGATGGCTGCCCACCGTGATGCTGGTGAAAGAGGCATGAATAAGCTCGTCGTCGCGCTGGATTCGGCTTTGGTGATGGTCATGGCTCGACCGTCTTCCTCTGCTCGTTGTGGTGGCGTTGGGAGGAAGAGGCGGACGGCTAGATTCAACACCGAGTTGATCTAGACTAGAGTTGTGATTGAAGGGGTTCGTAGCAGAAAACAATAATTTTTTCTAACTATCGCAACACCAAAATACTAGCCAAGGATCTATCTATCTACTAATGCGGTAACAGAGGAGATATCGGTAAAATACCCTTGTAGACCGATAGCGGGGATTACGCTCCCGCAACAAGCGTTGTTGATGAAGACGACGTAGCCGACCTCGAGGTCGCGAAGAACTTGGCGCGACGAAGACGAAGCCGAAGGTGGCGCAACGATGACGCCCTGGCACCACGACTGTGGCGCCTCCGAGTACTCGCACATGTGCAGAGCTTGACGATGACTCCCGGGCTCTCCGATCCAGCCGAGATAGCGGAAGTAGAACTTTTGGGTGGAATCCCGCAGCACGACGGCGTACTGCGGTATAGATTTCTCACGTGCGCGCAGTCCTTACAAGGGGACCACGCGCAACGGGAGGTGGAGAGAGGGTGGAAGTGGGCGGAGGGCATCCTCGGCCAATAGGAATAAATCCTGAATTTATTGTGTATTTTTCCAAATAATATGCCCCACTATTTATTAGGGGAGAGGGGGTGTCCCTCTCCCTTGCTAAGCCATGTGGGACTAAAGGAGGAGGGGGGAGGTGGTGCGGCTGGCTATGGTCCCCATGTGGTCCAGCCGCACCACCCTCCCAAGAGGGTTCGGCCCCCTAGTGGGCTTTCCCTCCAGGATTTTGGCCCATTAGGTGGGCTGCCCCATTTTTCCTCTTTTAATTAATATTAAATTGATATTTAAATATATAACTCATAATTAAATATATTTGCATATTATTTAATCTCCCGTGACTCCGCAACAACTTCCGGACCACTCCGAACTTCCTTCGGTCTTCCCCGGAACCCTTCCGATTCCACCGGAACCTTTCCGGTTTATTTTCTCTCTCTATTTCTATTATTCCGATAAATCCAAAACGATCTGTAAGCGTCGTCAAGACCTTAAGTGTGTTACCCTACGGTTCGGGAATACTCCAGACATGGTCGAGACCCTTCGCTCACCAATGACCGTCAGGGAGACCTGGATGGCTATGACGGTCCCTGTGCATTCCAGAATAATCGTCGTTGAACCGTTAACATGATATGTTCATTCCTTTTGTTCCTTCGATACTACCCTAGTCCGGGATACGATCGTCAACATCCTATGTTGTGTTTTATCTCGTTACCGACAAGGGTTACTTAACTCGTTCCGTGATATTACATCTCCAATGACCTAGTCATACGCTGCGCAGCTTTATAGATGTAATCTCACCGAGTGGGCCCAGAGTGTCTTTCCATCACACGGATGAACAAATCCCGCTCTTGATCACTCGCCTCAACTACTTCCTTAGGATACTCGAAAGTGTCACCTTTATTATCACGCTAGATAAGACATGACGTTTGATGCGATCAAAGTATATTCCAGAAGCAGTGATTTGATATGATCTCACAGTCCGAGGAATATTCTATCACATTACTCTCCTATTGCAGTGTTGAACTTAGTGATACGATCCTCTTGCAATACTTTGGTGGGTAATATCCATCACCTTATTCTACTAATAAAATGACTTCATCATCAACTGTTATGAATCAGTATGACCGGGAAATCTCGATCATCCATTGACTGATGAACTAGTTTATATAGAGGCTTACTAGGGACCCTGGTTTGTTTACATACCACACATTGAAAGGACAAGGATGTCGCCCAGAGGGGGGGTGAATAGGCGATTAAAACTTTTCCGGTTTTGGCTTGCTAGTTGCGGAATAAAACTAGGTGATTAAATTAACAAGCTAACAACCTAAGTAAACTAGGCTCACCTATGTGCACCAACAACTTATGCTAAGCAAGACAAGCAACAAGGTGATAGCAACAAGAATACTTCAAGCACGAAGGTTATCACAAAGTAAAGTGCATAAGTAAAAAGCTCGGGTATAGAAATAACCGAGACACGCGGAGACGAGGATGTATTCCCGAGTTCCTCCTTTTTAGGGAGTACGTCTCGTTGGAGAGGTGTGAGGCACCACAAAGGTCGATCTCGATGCCACAAAGGCTCACCCTATTCTCCGATGAACCTCACCACAAAGGTTTGGTTCACCTTCCACTATCGGAAACCTTCAAGGCGGATTCCAGATCCTTTACAACAACAATCCGAGGCACAACCCACAAATGGATTGGGGGGCTCCCGAATGGCTACAAGTGACCACAAAGGTCTCAACCACCACGCGGGCGTCTAGGGTCCAAAGACCCAAGAGTAACAAGTTCACAAGCTTTCAACTTCCACGAATCCTCTTGGAGAGCACCAACCGATGCAACGAAGCAATGGCAAGAGCACAAGGCTCAAATCCTTCACTCTCGAATCCCACCACAAGCAACTAATGCTTATGGGGGGAGAAGAGAGGAAGAACAACGAAGAACACAACAAATGGAACTTCAAGAACTAGATCGAAAGGGTTCCACTCACTTAGAGGAGAAATGGATCGGTGGAAATGTAGATCTAGGTCTCCTCCTTCAATCCTCCAAAGATCAACGAGTTTGGGTGGAGGGATTGGGAGTAATCGAAGAAATGAGCTTTCAACAATGGAGGAGAGAGGAAAAACGTGCTCAAGTTCTTAGACAACCATTGGGGAAGAAACCCTTAAAAGGTCCTCTAAAGAGTGGCCGTTGGGCAGAGTCGTTGGGCTCGCTGTGCCAGCCGGCCTAGCAGCCGGCCTGGGCCGGGCGGGAGGCCGGGCGGCTCACAGAGCCAGCCGGCCTGGGCTGGGCGGCTCGCTGAGCCAGCCGGCCTAGCAGCCGGCCTGGGCCGGGCGGGAGGCCGGGCGGCACACAGAGCCAGCCGGCCTGGCAGACGGCCTGGGCTGGGCCGGAGGCTGGGCACCCAACAGAGCCGGCCGGCCTGGGGGCCGGCCAACAAAAACTGCAAAAACGCCCAATACGAGAACGAACATATCTTGATCATCCGGACTCCGTTTTCGATGTTCTTGGGCTCGTTGGAATCGCAACGAAGATCCCTTCAAGATTATGCAGAGCAACATCATAGTCCATCATGTGAGGATAAAACTAAATGTAGAAAGGTAAACCTTCTCTAAATAAGAACAACCGGTAAATCCTGAAATGCAATAACTTTCTCGTTCGAACTCCAAAATAGGTGAATCCAATTTAAGGGTCACAAATATAGAGGGGATACCACACATGGGAAGGTGTGGACCCTATCTCGAAGGTGGACTGGTAATATTTCCAACGCCGAGAATGAACAAGTTTTCCAAACAAAATCCATTTTTGAAGAACTTGGGCTTGTCATGAGGATCACAACATCCACCAAAACCCAACAAGGAGAAGAACCAAATAAGAACCAAGAAAGATGATATGCCAAGTATACAAAGGTTTGAGCTCTCCACAAAGATGCGATCAAGTTACTCACATGAGAGCCCCTCTTGATAGTACGCCGTCTATCCTATAACCCGGTCTCTCACTAACACCATGAGACCGGTAAAATAGAAAACCTATCAAGATCATACCTTTGCCTTGCGCATTCCACTTGAGCTAGATGATGACGATCTTGATCTCTTCAAGTGGACCACCTTTCTTGATTGCGCTTTTCTTGGTGAAGACATCTCCAAATGCTCCCCCATACTCCATTATGGGAGATCCTCTCTAAGCTCCGTCTTCATGTCTTGATTGCAAGCTTCAATCAAATGATATCTTCCGAGATGGATCATATTGGACTTGCACTTCATCTTCTTCTCTTGATATATATGATGGCTTGGAGATAACATGAAAGTTCACTCAAACTTCTTTTCCAAGCCATGCTTGCAATAAGCTCAACTCTTCACAAGACCATTCTTCATATAAACCCTTGGATAAAACCTTGGTCATCATGTAATCTTCTAGAGTCCAACACATGAACTCCAATCTTTTCCTATGGACAAGATCTACAAGAATATCTTAATGCAAACATTAGTCCATAAGGATTGTCATTAATTACCAAAACCACACATGGGGCAACACATGCACTTTCACACGTGTATTAACAATTCCGATTAATACAGTTATAGCACGGTATAAAACTTATTTATAAACTTAATGAGATAATGCGATAAATACTTAATATTTATTTGCCTCTAGGGCATATCTCCTTCAGTGATACCATGATCTGGAGTACACTCTCGGCGGCCTTTGTGTTTTCGTCCGGCTCGTGAGGCCATCGGTGTCCATGCTCGTCGGACATGTTTCCGGGTGCTCCTTCAACCTCCTTGTGGTGGCCATGTGCGCAAAGCTCGCTGTGGCGTTCAACTTCGTCTTGGAGCCAAGTGGCGTAGTCCCCGGCACCGGTGAAGACGGCCACGACTGGAGCCATTTATTCTTCAACAGTGGCGGAGGACCTTATCACATTTTCCAATTTCTTTGTATGGTCTTCTTTGTAAAAGCTAGGGACATGAGTGTTATCTCTGTATTTTCAAGGGTTCCTTTTGTATTTTGTACCGCCGCTTTGACTTTTAATGGTATCCAGACGAGTGGAGATTTCTTGCACCCGAGGTACAGTGCTCCTGCCAATTTAAAAAATTCAAAGAAAAGTATTTAGAATTTTCAAAAAATCTGAAAAATAAATCATGCATGTTGTCGATGATGTATTCTATAGAACAAAATTACAGTGCGAAATAGTTTATATTTCGACCCACACAAAAATGAGAAATTTACAGATCTGGCTAAAGTTAACAATGCATAGTTTTGAATCTACAAATTTTGTCATTTTGTGTAGATTATAATATAAAGAGTTTTTGCTTTGAGATTTAGCATGCTTCTTTTTTTTAGAAAGGAGGGCCTCGCCCCAATTTCATTTATTATGAAACTGATAATACAAAGTTTTGGAGCATAACTTCCACACACCCCCAGGGTACAACCCCCCCGAGAGCAAACCAAACCCAAACCTACTACGGGAACTAAACTGAACAACATAGCATCTCAGACACTTCGTAAAAACTCCTAGAACCTAGCTACTCAACAAATAACTGTTCCACAATTATTACAGAGAACAAAAAGACTTCCTGGAGCCAACATCAACATACATAGTTCCACTATCACACACACCTAGGGTTTTCCACCCAGCTTCAAACAGTTTTGCCGTAGTTCTTTCTCTCCATCTTTGACATAGTTATTCAGGTCAGCCGCAACACCAGCGGTCCCCAACCCTGTCGCCGATGGAAGATTTCAGTAGCCACTAACACCAGCAGCCTTTCTCCTCGGCGCTGTGTTTCTCGCAACTTTGATTTCTGCAGTGCGGCCCAATACGAAACATAGTGAGCCATCAGGTAAATAATAGATGTAGGGTCCTGAGGAATTACATCGTTAAAGCAAGCGTTATTCTGGGTCTTCCAGATCGCCCAAATTAACGCTGCAATTCCTGCCAAAATCAGGAGCCAATCTCTTACTGCAAACGTATCTAACCATCTAGGTAAACTATCAAAATCCGCAGGAACAGACTTTAACATGAAATCACATCTTACTATACTCCAAACGAACCTAGCCACAGGACATGTAAAGAATAAGTGGTCTATTGTCTCTACATTTGAACAAAACATGCACTTCTCTGAACCTTTCCACCCTCTCGCCAGTAACACTTCCTTAGTCAGAATACTTTTCCTGAAAGCTAACCAAAGAAAAACCTTTACTTTTAGAGGAGTTTTAACAAACCAAACTTTCCTATATGGCACCTTTACTTGAGAAGTTTTTAAGGCATTGTATAAAGACTTTACCGTAAACTGCCCCGATTTCGTTAGCAACCATCTACACATGTCCTCGTTCTGTGTTAACCGGACCCCACACATATTTCTTTCAGGGCAAACCACATCTCTGCGAGTTCCCCCCACAGATTCCTTCTAAAATTAAGAACACCCCATCCTTCCGAAAAAACCTTAGCCACACTAACATTCTTGCTATGAGACAAATTAAATAACCTAGGGAACGCCTCACATAGTTTCTTATCTCCCAGCCACAAGTCATTCCAAAAGCTAGTTCTAACACCGTTACCTATTATTTTCCTACAGAAACGGAAAAAGATATCTCGAACTTTCAATAACCCAGACCAGAAATGAGAATGTACTGGTTTCAGCTTTACGCGAGCTAACGAATGAGTGTGTAAATATTTAGCTCTGATCATTTGCTGCCACAAACCCTCCTCGTTTTCAATTTTCCACAACCACTTGCAAAGTAGACACACAATCATTACTCTAAGGTCCAACACACCTAATCCTCCTTGATCCTTAGGTTGACACACATCCTGCCAGTTAACTAGGTGGTATTTCTTTTTATCCTCCTGCTCATGCCAAAGCAACCTTTTCCTAAAGAAATCGAACCTCTTCCCTGTACCTTTAGGAAAGGAAAAAAACTATTGGAGATATGCCCTAGAGGCAATTAATAAAGTGATTTTATTTGTCATATCTCAATTGTTCATAATATGTTTTTATACCATGCTATAACTGTATTACGCGGAAACATTAATACATGTGTGGTATATAAACAACCAGGTCCCTAGTAGCCTCTATTTAACTAGTCCGTTGGGCAACAGATGATCAAGGTTTCCTGATCATGGATAATTACGTCGGTTGACAACGGAGTCATGTCGTTAGGTGAATGATGTGATGGATATACCCAAAAGATATAGAAACGTAGTGCTCATACCTTCGACTGTGAGATCATATCAAATCGCTGCTTCTGGAAGGTGCTTTGATTGCATCAAACGACATGTCTTATATAGCGTGACAATAAAGGTGACACTTTCGGGTATCCGAAGAAAGCAGTGGAGGCGAGTGATCAAGAGCGGGATTTGCCAATCCACATAGCAGGATAGATACTATGGGCCCACTCGGTGAGATTACATCAATGAGCTTGCAAGCATGTGACTAGGTCACGGGGATGTAATATCACAGACGAGTAAGATAGATTTGTCAATGACGAGATCATGCTCGGTAATCGTGATACCAGAGAACGATGCTCGGACAATCGAAGTATCGCCAGGCAAAAGGTTGAGACTGGACGTCTAAAGGTTCGAACGATAAAAGACTTTCGTGGACGCATAGGGACTACCATGGGTATCCAGACCCCACTGTTAGTCATTGATCGGAGAGCGTGTCTCGTTCATGTATGTGTGATCCTGAACCGTAGGGTAACACACTTAAGGGTAGGTGACGATTAGATTGGATATAAGAGAGAAAGAAACCGGAGACTGCGGAAGTGTTCCGGGATATGTCCGATGTTGATCGGAGGCAACGAAATATGTTTCGGAGCCCGAATGAATTAAATAATATGTATTTAATACTAATAAGTGTTATTAATGATTAAATAGATTTTTTATTTAATTAATTTCGAATTTTTAAAGGCATTAAACCTAAATGGGCCTTAGAGGCCCATTAGGGAAAAATCCCTAAAAAGAAAAAGGAAAAAAGGGGGAAGGAGGCCGGCCGGCCTAGGTGGGCCACATGGGGCCCACCTAGAGCCGGCGCACCCCTTGGTGGTGCGACTGGTGTGGGAATAGTCCCACACCGCCAAGCCACCAAGGCAGGCCTCCCTCCTCCTCCTTGAAATAGGGGACCCCCCATGCCTTGGAAATTAACCCATCTCCTTCTTCTTCTCTCCTACCTTGAGCGTGGTTCCGTTTCTGGAGCTGCGTACGGGGAGGGAAGTCTCTCCACTATACGCACACCGCCATGCTGCTAGATCCAATCTTCCGCTTCCGCTGCTCTGCTGGATCTGGAGCCCGGAGGTCGTCATCTACACCGTACGTGTGTGGAACTGCGAGGCGCTACACGGGTGGCGCTGGGAGTACGTCTACTTCCTCTACACGACCTTGAGGTCGACTTCGTCGGCTTAATCGGCAACGTTTATGCGGGAACGTAATCCCGCTTTCGGTCTACAAGGGTATGTACTCCGTTCTCCTCCGTATAGTATATCTGCATAGTTAGATCTTGGCTAGTTTCTGGTTATCGTCGGTAGGAATTTTTTTGTTTTCTGTCTACGATCCCTTCAGTGGTATCAGAGCGAGATCTATGCGTAGATATATCTGTATGGTTTTTAGAACACATGTTGAATGTGGGCATCGATTCTACATTTGTTACCCTCTCGCGTGTACTTGTTTATATCGTAGCATTGTCGGATGAAACGGCCCGGACCGACTTTACGCGTACTCTTACGCGAGACTGGTTCCACACTTGACATACGGCTTGTACCGTATTTGTGGCTGACGGGTGTCTGTATCTCCTACAATAGTTGATATTGCATTTACAATGGAAGGCCCCGAAAGGGGTGTAATAGAGACAATTGTCTTATCACTGTTGTGGTTGTATTCGTAGGTAAGAAACGGTTCTTTTGCGATAGCCCTAGCAGCCACGTAAAATATGCAAAAGATAAAATAGAAAGCGTCTAACTTTATTTTGCAGGGGCAATGTGATATGGTCGAGGTAAGTTTAGTAAATTGTTTATAAACTGTGGGCGCGAAGGAGACCATCGGCGCAAGACCATATCATGTCGCATTGCATTTCATTTTAGATGTTATGTAGATTGAGTGCATCTTATATTGTGTATATATATATGGTTATATATTAGTTACACGGCGGTAGTAATATAAGAGGATCCCTCCTAAAATCCCAAATAGTATTCTCCCTTTAGCGTGCACCACCGAAAGTTCTCCGATACGAGGCAGGCCGTGACGATCGGGTGTCAGACGTATCTGCGTTCGCATAACGTGGGTGTAAGCCACGTTGCACAAGCAATACGCTATAGGTTAATTTTGGCAAGCCTAGCATGTACAGACATGGCCTCGGAACACAGTGACCGAAAGGTTAAGCACGTGTCACAAAGTTGTTGTGATCGACATAGCGATGTCCACTTTTAAAGTTATGCTATCGGCCATGACGATCGGGGTTAGTGTAATGGATTAGGATCGTGTAATCAGTAAAACGATACGAGGGATGTTCGTTTTGAGTGGGAGTTCTGGTAGTTTTATTTTACTAAAACTTGAACCCATATTTTATTATGAACAAAGTCTTATGCTTTTGCAAATTCCATTGTATATGTCTCGCCCCACCTTTAACCTAGGCCTGTTCCTTGAGAAAGAAAAGATTAAGACCAATGGGTCGAACTTCATGTCCTGGTTCCGCAACTTGAGGATCCTCCTCACTCCCCACAAGGTGGCCTACGTCATTGAGGCCACCATAGGTGACAAGCCCGCAGATGACGCTTCTGAGGACGACAAAAAAGTCTATGCGTCCAAGATGGACGATTCCTCCTTTGTCCAGAGTGGCATGCTCTACGCCATGGAAGCCGATCTACAGAAGCGCTTTGAGAAGATGAGTGCTTTTGAGATAATTACTGATCTCAAAGCTGTCTTTGCGCCACAGGCTAAGGCTGGGAGGTATGAAGCTTCTGAGCTCTTCTTCTCAGCCAAGATGGAAGAGCATAGCAGTGTGAGCAAGCACGTGGTCAAAATGTCTGGCTACGTTCAACGCCTGAACGCTCTGGAATGCAAGATTCCTGATGAACTGGCGATTGATAGGGTGCTGCAATCGTTGCCTCCTAGCTTCAAAGGCTTCGTCATGAACTATAACATGCAGGGCATGGCTAAGTCCATGTCTGAGGTGTTCGTGATGCTCAAGACTGCTGAGGTGGAAATCAAGAAGGAGCACAAGCTGTTGATGGTCAACAAGACCGTCGATTTTAAGAAATCTGGCGGCAAGGGAAGGAAGAACCGAAAGCCCAAGAAGGATGGCAAACAAGTTGCCAAATACAAGGCTAACAAACCTGGTCCCAAACCTGGCGTGGAATGCTTCTACTGCAAGGGAGATGGTCACTGGAAGCGCAACTGCCCCAAGTACCTAGAAGACAAGAAGGCTGGCAAGATTGTCAGAAGAGAGAAAGGTATATTTGATATACATGTTATAGATGTTTACCTTACTAGCGCCCGGAGTAATGCATGTGTATTTGATACCGGTTCTGTTGCTCATATTTGTAACTCTCAGGTGGAGTTGCGGAATAAACGGCGCCTGGCGAAGGACGAGGTGACGATGCGCGTCGGCAATGGATCAAAAGTTGACGTGGTGGCCGTCGGCACGCTCCCTCTACATCTACCATCGGGATTAGTTTTGGTTTTAAATAAATATTATTTTGTACCAGCTTTGAGTGTAAACATTATAAGTGGATCTTGCTTATTGCAAGATGGATATTCGTTCAATTCAGTATCAAATGGTTGTGCTATTTCGATGAATGATATCTTTTATGTTAATGCTCCTGAGAGTAATGGTTTATTCTTGTTGAATCTCGATAGTAGTACTCACATCCATAACGTAGATGCCAAAAGGATTAGAGTTAGTAATGATACCGCCATGTATATGTGGCATTGCCGTCTCGGTCATATTGGTATAAAGCGCATGAAAAAACTCCATTCTGATGGACTTTTGGAGTCACTAGATTTTGGATCTCTTGACACTTGCGAACCATGTCTTATGGGCAAAATGACCAAGACACCGTTGATGCATGTAAAATGCATACATGAACTTTACATTTTATTACTTGATATTCCAACTTATTTGCATCATATATGGGTTATATTTATGTTTTATAATGATTTTAGGGGATAATTCACAGTTTCCCCATTTATTTGGAATTAACCCTGCAGAACCAGAAAACCCATTTTTCCATCTTTTTGACTTTCAGGGACCCAAACGACGTCCAAATGACCTAATAATTTACGGGGATCAGTTTTTGGAAGGAACAAAGCGTGGGAGCGAAGGAAGCGAACAAACGGAGACCCGAGGGCCAAGTTGAGTGGGCCCATGCGGCCAGATTCCTTGGCCGCGTGGGACCCATCAACCTGGGCCTCGGAGCTCCGTTGCCGTCGATCTTTTTTCCCGAGACTCCGTCTTGACCTAAAAACGACTATAAAAATAGTCCCCCGACGGCTTTCGGAAGGAGGCGGCGGAGAAACACAAAAACCACGAAACAGGAGACAGAAGGCTGCCGCCGGAGAAGATCGGAGGGGGAAACGCCGCCGGAATCACCTCCGGAAGGCTCCTCCCCCCTCCGGAGTCTCCATCAACACCACCGTCAAGACCAGCACCATCTCCATCACCATCTTCGTGATCACTTCATCCCCCTCATAGTTTGAGATTGTTCGAACCCTAGCTATTGTTTAAGTGCTATTCTACCTGTGTATGATTGGCTACTTGTCATTGTTTGGGGGTGAGATTATATTTCAGATTGTGTTGTATCACTTATACCATTGAATCATATCATGTCTTTGCGTTGTGAGTAGTTCTCTCATGTTCCTGGGGGCATAGGATGAATTGGCAATGATTTATATATGACATGTGTTGGTATTTTGTCTAGTGTTTATCTTTTTATGTAATTCTATGATGGTGTTGTGCGAACGTCGACTGCACATCACTTCACCTATATGGGCTCATAGGAGAACACCGTAGTGTAATGGAGTGAGGGAGACTTGGGAGGACATGTAAACCTGAGACCGAGTCATGAAGTTGCATTATGAGGGTATTAGTATCGGGGACCTTAGAGTTTAAGGCTATGGTGGGACTCTATGTCTTAATAACTCTTGTGCAGTCATTTACTTGGCCATAAGAACCATCATAAGGGGGTTTAGTTTATTTATTTAGCTTTCCCTAATTATGGCTCCGTCCAAAAGAAGATTAAAACTTGACAAAATGCTTACCTTGTTGTTCTAGAAATATTTATGCCATGAAGTCTAGGTAGCCCTTGGGAACGTTCTCCACTTATAAGAAACACACACTTGAGCTTGTCCTCTCGCTGCATAGAGGATTGGGCTTTCTCTCTTTGAGAGCTTTCACTTGTCATATTTTATTTTCAGCTTTTTACTTTATTGCAAACTCTACGCCAAAAACCCAAAAACACTTGCATCATTTAATCATTTTAGTTTGTCTAGTGCATAGATAATAAGAGAAGTGACACTCTTATTTGAGAGGATAAATACTTATACCTTCTACTCCTCGTGGGATCGATACTATACTTACACATTGAAGATTTCAACGATCCCCTATACTTGTGGGTATCAAGACATTTTCTGGCGCCGTTGCCGGGGAGTGTAGCGCTTAAGTTTTTATTCTTGTTTGCACTAGATATTTATTTTCAGTTTTGCATATACTCTAGTTTACTTCAGTTTTGCATTTAGTTTAGTTTTACTTTCAGTTATATATATCAAAACCAAAAAAATTAGAAAATGGAAAATACCATAAAAACTCTTCCGGAGATAATGAATTTTACTATGGATACATGAAAGCTTCTAAAATTGCTGAGGAATTAGAGAGTCAACAGAACGGAAAATACTAAAAGATTTCATGGAAAGTTTAAATTATATTGCTGGAGAGTGGCTTTTATTCCATGATAATAAAACTTGTTGCTTTAAACATACTGATAGACACTTTGAATTTCAATGTAAGTTCCATGAAGAACGTGTCATAGCATCTTACCATACTTATGATTACACTCATTTAGGGATGGAACAAGTAGAGGAATTTGTTACTTATTATGCATCTAATGAATTGCACACCTTTGCTAATGAAAATAAAACTTGCCCTAGAGTTAAGAGATTCGAAGGAAAGGTCACTTCTATTCTTGAACATTGCATAGCCAAGTTCTCTCAAAATATTTATGTTGTTGACTATAATGAGAGGGGCAAGGTTCCCCAAGAAAGTACTGATGTTTTGCAGGAAGAAGATGATGAAAACATAAGCTTGGAAGAGGAAGAATGTGAAGAAGAGGATAAAAACCTAAGCTTGGGGATGCCCATGCAACCCCAAGAAGATGATGAAATGATGAACAACTAGAGAATGAAGAGAGGAAACTTCCACCTTCACCACCTATGGATGAGGGTAACACTCAAATTTTATTGATGATAAACTTTGCTTTTATGATTCTGATGATGAGAGGAATATCAACCTATGTCTAATGAGAAATTATTGATAATAATTTTAAAAATGATGAGGAGTATGGTTTAGACATGTTTTATGATAGTACTCTAGATGATGGTCCTATTTTGCTTGATAATCCTCCATGTTTAGAACTTGTTACTAAATTTGTGAGGATAAAGATGATATACTTGCTGTTTGTGACAATACTCTCATTCATGAGAGTCCTACTTTTTTTGAATTCTCTGATTACACTATAGAGAAAAATTATTTTGATGATACTATGTCTCCCATTTATGATGATTACAATGATGAATGTGATATTTTCAGTCCACCTACCATTGAGGATAAAGTTTATTATGACTATGATATGCCTCCTATATATGATGATTACAATGATGGTTATGAATGTTTTACTCCCACTATCACTAATAAGAATGATTTTACTTATGTGGAGAGTATTAATACTTTTATGCTTGTAGATCATGAAAGACATGCTTTATGTGATAATTATATTGTTGATTTATTCATGATGCTACTGAAAGTTATTATGAGAGGGGAAAACATGGTTCTAAACATTTCAATATTATTACGTTTCCTCTCTTTAAGTTCAAAGTGTTGAAATTGCTCTTGTTTTATCTTCCTATGCTACTTGCTTTGTGTTTCAATGATTTATTTTCTTACAAGATCCCAATGCATAGGAAGTGGGTTAGACTTAAAAGTGTTTCATATTTTTCTCTTGATGCTCTCTTTTGCATTTCAATTCTTGTTCCTATGTGAGCATCATTAAAACTATCATGGCTGTCCAGAAAACAGATTCCTAAGCTTCACTGCGAAAAATGTTAAAAATCACAGAAAAGGAATTTTGACCTGAAATTTTACGACAGCAATCTTCAGTTATTATTACACATTTCATTAGTTCAAAGTTTTCTGATTTGAGCAACGTAAGTGCCTCTAAAAATTGACTCTTTACGGGCTGTCCAGTTTTTGACAAGATTCTGTCTTTATTTTGCATTACTCTCATTACTTGTGTTTTGTGTGGTTCTATTGATCAAAGAGCAATACACAACCATAGTAACAGTAGCTAATGTTTAGAATCAACTCATGATATGTCTTTGCTGTACCTATGTGGATTTAATTTATGGAGACACTAACCCTCTAATCAAGTTTTATGATGAGTTTTGTGTAAAGAAATTTTCAAGTGGAAGAGTTGAGGGTGATGAACAAGATCAAGAGGGACAAACACTCAAGCTTGGGGATGTTACCCCTAGGCTCACCCTACATATTTCGAATAAGTACAAGAATTCAAGCTTGGGGATGCCAAGCCACCTCACTCCAACCATCTTGATACCAAGTAAGTAAGCCTAGCTATATGGCTATAAAGAAAGCGCTTTACGGGAGGCAACCCGGTTGTTTTTATTTTTGATTTTCTTTGTGTCCTCTTGCTGTAACAAGAGACTTAGTTTTTATTTTGTTTCTGGAATTTTTAATAAAGTGCCAAGTTTTACCCGTTTTGGTTTGAAAAAGTTGCTATTTGTATTCGGAGATTTTATTCCAGCACGAATCTGTGCACGGTATGATTTTTCATTTCTATTCTGTAACTCCGAATGAGCTGAAATTTGAACTGTATTGCAACTTTTCATCCTCTGTAAGCGTGAATTTTTCAGATTTTTTCGACATATTTAAGTAGGGTAGAAAAATGCGTTTTGCTGCTGCTGTTTTTCTGGACAGATTCTGTCCCATTTTGTTTGATGCATTCTTTGAACTTTTAACTTGAATCTTTTTGATCCAATTGAGTTTATAAGTAGGCATACAACATTATATACTTTCTGGACATTCACATTTTTGTTTAAGGATTTTATGCAGCAAGCAATTCATTTGTCTATCACTACTAATGTCACCCCACAGAAAAGAAATGGGAGAAACGGTGTTTTGAAGTTTTTTCACAGGGATTAGAGGAGATGCACCAAGAGCTATCCAAGGATGGTGAAGACCATAAGCTTGGGGATGTGAAGACAACCCCACTGGACCAACACACTCTCGGTTTGCACACGTCTAACTTCTGTTTTTCGATCAATGCACTTTATCGCATAAACTTGGAGCGTCTTTTATTTGCTTTTTATTTCGGTTTGATTTTTTTTCTTGAGACCACCACTATCATTTATGTTATGAGAGAGCTACTGGAAATTTGGGTTGAATTAAGTTGGATGCTATTAAAAAGATTGGGAAAGGGATGTTTGAGTTGATTCAAAAAGATACATATAGTTGCATGATTCATGTGCTTTTTAATGAGTATTAATTTGCAAGTGTTTTATCAAGAGCTATCTTTTATTCATGTTTTGATGCTGAATGTTACTTTACTTTGTTTAACATGGATTGGTTAGTTCTATGGACACTTATGCATGCATTTAGACGGTCAACTTTCTCCCTCTTGCTAGCCCAAAAATTCCAACAAGTAAAAACTTGTTTTCCAACACCTTCAACCAAAGTTTTTCCAGTGAGTCCACCATATCTACCTATTAGCTTTATGCTATTCCGAGTATGTTTATCATGTTATATTGTATTATCTATACTTCTGAATTAAAATGCTTATGTTATTGATTGTTATGGGAAAAGTTGGTTAAAAAGCTCTCACGAACTTGATGCACACTTTACTTTTATTGCACTTAATAAACATGAACCATTGTGATTAAAATTATGAAGTTGTGAGCTTGACAAGAGTCTTGGTTGGGAGTTAGCTCATATGTGCTGTCACATGGCAAGCTTTCAACGTGCTCTTAATTATATTTAGTTGATATCATGTACTTTTGTTTATGGATGCTTATCATGGTGCCAAATAAATGCGGAAACTTAGTAAGTTTGAGGAGTTTGTATAAATGGCTAGAGAGACGCCTGGGCCGCTAACCTAAGCCATGCATCATTCATGGTGGAAATTTACAGCGCACCAAAGTGAACATTCAGTGATGCACGTCATAATAAAAAGCTATACAATAGTAAATAAAAGAGTGCTGAGATTGTTCATTGTTGTTTGTCTTGTCATTTTGACATGGGCTAGTTTCCATGTCCTGAGGCAAGAGGTACCCCAGTTGACGCTCTTGATGACGCTATTATATTACTTACAATGACTTTAACTTGAACTTGCTTTGTGGCCCGAGTTGAGTAACACCGTGGTGTAGGTACTCGTATTCACGGGGCATGAGGCATTCAACCCATACTTTGTCAAGCACATTACTCATATTTGCTTTCACTTTAAACTTTAACCATTCAAGATGCTATGATAGGGGTAATGAGAGCTCCACACCAATGAATACCACATTGCAAACATTAACTTAAGTAGAAGCATTTGGAAGCTAGATGAAACTTATTCATGTTTTACCTCTACTTATTTATCTATCTTTCCAAAGTGTCCACTTTTATATTCAGATTTTACAAGAATACTCTATGACCATTATAGGATGTTTTTACTTTTCATTATGCATACATTTGTTCCATAGTACTTTCTTCTATGTTACACTTTGTGAATTATCATTGAACATCCTTTCATTGAATATTTGATATCACTTTATAATCTATCTTGTATATTGCTACTCCTTTGAGAATGAATCATTTGACTTATGTAGCAATAGTAATCATCTTTGATATCCATTGATAGTATTAAAATGCAAAGTCCATGTTAGTTTTATCACCTTCATACTCGAGGACGAGCATTGGTTAAGCTTGGGGATGTTGATGCATGTAAAATGCATACATGAACTTTACATTTTATTACTTGATATTCCAACTTATTTGCATCATATATGGGTTATATTTATGTTTTATAATGATTTTAGGGGATAATTCACAGTTTCCCCATTTATTTGGAATTAACCCTGCAGAACCAGAAAACCCTTTTTCCATCTTTTTGACTTTCAGGGACCCAAACGACGTCCAAATGACCTAATATTTACGGGGATCAGTTTTTGGAAGGAACAAAGCGTAGGAGCGAAGGAAGCGAACAAACGGAGACCGAGGGCCAAGAGTGGGCCCACGCGGCCAGATTCCTTGGCCGCGTGGGACCCATCCTGGGCCTCGAGCTCCGTTGCCGTCGATTTTTCCCGAGCCTCGTCTTGACCTAAAAACGACTATAAAAATAGTCCCCCGACGGCTTTCGGAAGGAGGCGGCGGAGAAACACAAAAACCACGAAACAGGAGACAGAAGGCTGCCGCCGAGAAGATCGGAGGGGGAAACGCCGCCGGAATCACCTCCGGAAGGCTCCTCCATCCCCCCTCCGGAGTCTCCATCAACACCACCGTCAAGACCAGCACCATCTCCATCACCATCTTCGTGATCCACTTCATCCCCCTCATAGTTTGAGATTGTTGAACCCTAGCTATTGTTAAGTGTTATTCTACTGTGTATGATTGCTACTTGTCATTGTTTTGGGGGAGATTATATTTCAGATTGTGTTGTATCACTTATACCATTGAATCATATCATGTCTTGCGTTGTGAGTAGTTCTCTCATGTTCCTGGGGCATAGGATGATTGGCAATGATTTATATGACATGTGTTGGTATTTTGTCTAGTGTTTATCTTTTTATGTAATTCTATGATGGTGTTGTGCGAACGTCGACTGCACATCACTTCACCTATATGGGCTCATAGGAGAACACCGTAGTGTAATGGAGTGAGGGAGACTTGGGAGGACATGTAAACCTGAGACCGAGTCATGAAGTTGCATTATGAGGGTATTAGTATCGGGGACCTTAGAGTTTAAGGCTATGGTGGGACTCTATGTCTTAATAACTCTTGTGCAGTCATTTACTTGGCCATAAGAACCATCATAAGGGGGTTTAGTTTATTTATTTAGCTTTCCCTAATTATGGCTCCGTCCAAAAGAAGATTAAAACTTGACAAAATGCTTACCTTGTTGTTCTAGAAATATTTATGCCATGAAGTCTAGGTAGCCTTGGGAACGTTCTCCACTTATAAGAAACACACACTTGAGCTTGTCCTCTCGCTGCATAGAGGATTGGGCTTTCTCTCTTTGAGAGCTTTCACTTGTCATATTTTATTTTCAGCTTTTTACTTTATTGCAAACTCTACGCCAAAAACCCAAAAACACTTGCATCATTTAATCATTTTAGTTTGTCTAGTGCATAGATAATAAGAGAAGTGACACTCTTATTTGAGAGGATAAATAGTTATACCTTCTACTCCTCGTGGGATCGATACTATACTTACACATTGAAGATTTCAACGATCCCCTATACTTGTGGGTATCAACCGTTCAACCGATTTATGGAACGGGCGTCGGACTTATTGGGAGTTATACGTACAGATGTGTGCGGTCCAATGAGCGTGTCGACACGCAATGGGTTATCGTTATTTTGTAACCTTCACTGGCGATTTGAGTAGATACGGGTATATCTATTTAATGAAACACAAGTCTGAAACGTTTGAAAAGTTCAAAGAATTTCAGAGTGAGGTTGAAAATCAACTCAACAAGAAAATCAAGCACCTTCGATCCGATCGTGGTGGCGAATATTTGAGTTTTGAGTTTGGCACACATCTAAAGGCCTGTGGAATTGTGCCACAGCTTACGCCTGCCGGGACACCACAACACAATGGTGTGTCCGAGTGACATAATCGTACTTTATTAGATAGCGTGCGGTCTATGATGTCTCTTACCGACTTGCCCGTATCGTTTTTGGGATATGCGTTAGAAACAGCCGCATTCATTTTAAATAGGGCTCCATCCAAATCCGTAGCAACGACACCGTATGAGATATGGCATGGTAAGAAACCTAAGCTGTCATTTCTGAAGGTCTGGGGTTGTGAGGCGTACGTTAAGAAACTAGAGCCCGACAAACTCGAACCGAAATCGGAGAAGGTTGTCTTTGTAGGATATCCGTGGGAAGCCATAGGATATACCTTCTACAATCAAGCCGAGGGCAAAACGTTTGTCGCGAGGAACGACACCTTTCTCGAGAAAGAGTTTCTCGCTAAAGGAGTAAGTGGGAGGAAAATAGACCTTGACGAGATAGTTGATCCTGAACTCGAAATTCCGAGTGGCGCAACGGAAGTTGTTCCTGAACCGTCCTCCATAATAGATGGAGTGGGAGAAAATGTCGAGGAGGCTATTTTACCTCGTAGGTCTGGAAGAACCCGTACATCTCCTGAGTGGTACGGTAATCTTGTTTGCACCATCATGTTAATTGAACAAGACGAACCTACGAACTACAAAGAGGCGATGGAAGGACCCAAGTCCGAGAAATGGCTTGAAGCCATGAAATCCGAAATCGGATCCATGTATGACAACAAAGTAGGGACTTTGATGGAGATTCCCGAAGGGCGTAAGGTCGTCGAGAATAAATGGATATTTAAGAAAAAGACTGATACTGACGGTAATGTGACCGTCTACAAAGCTCGACTTGTCGCAAAAGGTTTCCGACAAATTCATGGAATTTACTACGATGAAACGTTTTCACCTGTAGCGATGCTTAAGTCTATTCGGGTTTTGCTAGCAGTAGCTGCATATCATGATTATGAGATATGGCAGATGGATGTCAAAACAGCGTTCCAAAATGGTAACATTGAGTAAGAGTTGTATATGGTACAACCTGAAGGTTTTGTCGATCCAGAAAATGCTGGCAAGGTATGCAAGCTTCAACGTTCCATTTATGGATTGAAGCAAGCATCTCGGAGCTGGAATCTTCGCTTTGATGAGGTAATCAAAGGTTTTAGATTTGTCCAAAATGCGGAAGAGACCTGCATTTATAAGAAAATGAGTGGGAGCTCTGTTGCATTACTAGTTCTATATGTGGATGATATATTACTAATTGGGGATAATGTGGAACTTCTGAAAAGCGTGAAGGAATATTTAAACAGTAAATTTTTGATGAAGGATTTAGGAGAAGCTGCATACGTATTAGGCTTTAAAATCTATCGTGATAGATCAAGTCGCCTATTAGCGTTAAGTCTAAGTACTTACGTTGACAAGAAATTGATGAAGTTCAATAGGCATTTGTCAAAGAAAGGTTTTCTGCCGGTAGTCAAGGGTAAGATATTGAGCACGGCTCAATGTCCAGTGACCGCTCTTGAAAAAGCCAAAGTGAATGGCACTCGATATGTTTCGGCTATAGGATCGATCATGTATGCCATGTTAAGTACTCGACCCGATATAGCATTGGCTCTTAGTTTGACGAGTCGATTCCAAAGTAATCCTGGCAAGGAACATTGGATAGCTTTTAAGGACATACTGAAGTATGTTAAGCATACCAAGGACATGTTTCTTGTTTATGGAGGCTGTGAAAAGGAACTTGGCGTAACAGGTTACGTTGATGCAAGTTTCTGCACACATCCAGATGACTCGAAATCACAAACAGGTTATGTGTTTGAGGTGAACGGTGGCCCAATCTACAATGTAATCAGAGTATATTGCTGCTGCGGATGCTGCAAATGAAGCTGTTTGGCTGAGAAAATTCATCATCGAGCTCAGAGTGTTCCCAACCGCGCAAGACCCTGTGAACATCTACTGCGACAACACAGGTATTATTGCCAACGTGAAGGAACAAAGGTCTCACGCATCCGCCAAACACATTCTCCGACGCTTCCATGTCATACGGCAGTACGTCAAGTAAGGCGATGTAAAAATTTGCAAAATACACACGGATCTGAATGTTGCAGATCCGCTGACGAAACCTCTTCCACGAGACAAGCATGACACTATTAGGAAAATGGCTATAGGTGGAACCACTTTCTGTGGCGCACCAAAATAGCCATGCGCCACATAAATATTTCTGTGGCGCATAAAAAATATGCGCCACAAAAATTTTGGAATTCTGTGGCGCACGTAAACCAGATGCGTCACAATATGCGCCACAGAAAAATTTCTGTGGCGCACATTGATATGCGCCACAGAAATACAAAGCGCATATAGCAATATGTGCCACAGAAATACTGTGCGCCACAGAAATGTGTATTTCTGTGGCACATATTGCTATATGCGCCACAAAAGTTTCGGTCGATGAACAGTGCGTCGCGATGAACAGTTCCGGTCGATGAACAGTGTGACGAGATGAACAGTGTGACGAGATTAATTTCAAAAAATCCATAACTAATTCATTGTATATGGAAAAAATATGCTGAACATATCAAAATGTTTTTAAAAATAAATCCTATTTATTTATCTCGAATTCATGAATGTTCGAAAAAATTAACCATGGTTATTTGGAATAACAAAATTAACCAACTCTTAACCATATTTAAAATGCCAAAGCTTTCCCTAATTCGCAATGTAGTTAATTTTTTGGGTATACAATGTGGTTCATTTTTTGGAGAATTGCGAATGAACATTGCCGGTGAATATTTATACTGCGATGAACAGTACCAATGAATAATAATAGTAATACCGCAGAATTTTAGATTAATTTCCAAAAAATTAATAACTAATTCATTGTTCATGGGAAAAATATGTTCAACATATCAAAATATTTTGAAAAATAAATCCTATTTATTTATCTCGAATTCATAAATGTTCCAAAAAAATAACCATGGTTATTTGGAATAACAAAATTAACCAACTCTTAAACATATTTAAAATGCCAAACCTTTCCCCTAATTCACAATGTGGTTAATTTTTTGAAGAATTCAAATATATGAATATTTTCTGTACTTCTACAAATTACAGAATATTAAAATGAACTACATCAATATAACCACACGGGCGCGGCGTGTCGCCGCGCCATCTTACCTAGTTTAGTACAAGAGAAGCAACCCCTAGTCAACGAGAGCAAGTTGAATACTGTTTTCCGCATGTCAGGCCACTCAAGCACAATGTTATTCATAAATGCAACTTTGTAGAGTCTCTGGCACATCAGCCAATCTCGTCGAGTACATAAATGCAACTTCTATCTACTCTGTATGCCAGACCGTATTCCATCGTATTGGATGGTTATTCAATATTCCAGCATATAGTAACAGTCTAGGCACAGATCCCAAGCAGAAAACGGACGACACTGATAACGAGAGCCAAGGAGCTCGGGAGCCAAACCTCCGCTTCCTCCCAGCTGTCCCTATACTTGAGCATTCTTCAGACGAGGTAGCTGGTAAACCGTGAATCTGTTTTAGTTAAAACAACTGTGGTTAAACAAGTGTACTATTCAGATAAATAACAGGTCCTTACTTCTTTGGCAAGTGCAACAATATCTTGATGCAGAGCTAGTTGGCATGTTCAGCTTCAAGGTACCTAGTCCATACGAAACTATACTGGCTGTCAGGCTCTATAAATGGCAATATGAAACGCATATGGCAGAATTATGAAACGAATACTTGTTAGGACTTAGGAATCAAGATTTAAGTAGCCTCATATCTCTACAACATCTAAGCTCCTGAGGATTGATTGCCTGTGGTGCATCCACGTTTTGGGTCCACATTTTGAGTGACACAAGTTTTTGGCTGTTTCCTCTTAGCTGCACGTGTACGTGGATTGCGCGTGGAATTTGAGCGCTCTGGTGCGTTCTCCGGCCAAACGGCCCCACCTATCGGGTCGGTTTGCTCCAGGCGGTTCCTCACGTGGGACACGACCGCAGGTGGGTTTCTTCGGTCAATAATTTTATTCGCCGCTCCACCCACGCATCGTCTTCCTCCTCCAATCCCTAAGGCGGCCATGGCAGCCTCAGCTCCCGAGCCCCACCGCCTCTCAGTCAAAAACAAGGGTTTGGGTTTTGCCGTGATAATCATCACCGGCCTCTCATCTATTTATACACCAATTATACAATGGATAAGTACATGGTTGTTAAGATACAGAGGTTGCTTGTACGTGCCGTGCAAGGCTACAACCTAATATACGAAACCTAACGAACTTCTGTTAGGATTATACATTTAACATTCCCCCGCAATGTCAACCTACTGACACCAGGTTGAGATTGGAACATGAACGCTCCAACATTTGCTTGGTGACTGGCTTGGTGAAGGCATCCGCAATTTGGTCTGCTGATGCTATGAAGCGGACCTCGAGAGCACCAAGGGCAACCTTTTCTCGTACGAAGTGAAAATCGACTTCGATGTGCTTCGTCCTCGCGTGAAACACCGGGTTGGCTGTCAGATAAGTTGCGCCCAGATTGTCGCACCATAGAACAGGTGCTCGCGGCTGTGCTACGTCAAGCTCCCGTAAAACTGACTGTACCCAGGTTGCCTCTGCCGTGCCATTCGCCAAGGCTTTGTACTCGGCTTCTGTCGAAGACCTTGAAACTGTGGGCTGCTTCCTAGCGCTCCACGATATGAGGTTAGGTCCGAAGAACACAGCGAAGCCCCGGTTGATCGCCTATCATCCGGGTTTCCGGCCCAATCAGCGTCTGTAAAAATACTCAACAAAGTAGAGCTCGACCGCTGTAGACGTAGACCTGTCGCCGATGTTCCTTTAACATACCGAAGGAGGCGCTTCACAGCTTCCCAATGCACGTCGGTTGGTTTTGAGAGGAACTGGCACACCTTGTTGACAGAGAACGAGATGTCAGGTCTAGTAAGGGTCAAGTACTGTAGAGCCCCGACTGTACTACGAAACTTGAATGCGTCTTCTTCGCTGAGAACACGGCCTGACTCACGAGACAACTTCTCATGAGAATCCATGGGAGTTGAGGCTGATTTGCAATTCGCCATGTTCACCCGACACAACAGATCTTCTGCATATTTACGCTGAGTAAGGATCATTCCCCCGGAATTGCGAATCACCTCAATGCCGAGAAAGAAGTGAAGAGGACCAAGGTCCTTGACCGGGAAACTGTCCGAGAGCTGCTGGAGAAGACGATCGGAAGCCGCTGAAGAAGAGCTAGCAATGACAATGTCGTCAACGTAGACGAGCATGTAAATCGTCACGCCACTGTGGTTGAAGATGAACAATGAGGTATCCGCGGCCGAAGGAACAAAGCCGAGCTGATGTAGCCGATCACTCAAACGCGAGTACCACGCACGGGGGGACTGCTTGAGCCCATAGATGGACTTGTGGAGCTTGCAAACGTAGTCAGGGTAACGTGGGTCCTGAAACCCCGGTGGCTGCTGCATGTACGCCGTCTCGTCAAGGACACCGTGCAAGAAGGCGTTGCTGATGTCTATTTGTCGAAGATGCCAGTCCCGAGCAACGGCGATGGAGAGCACTAAGCGCACCGTGGCGGGCTTGACAACCGGACTGAAGGTGTCCTGGTAGTCGATCCCGTATTGCTGCGTGAATCCACGGGCGACTAGACGTGCCTTGAACTTGTCGAGGGAGCCGTCCGCCTTCTGTTTAGTCTTGAAA
The DNA here is from genome assembly GCA_947311845.1 of Poa pratensis. Lineage (NCBI taxonomy): Eukaryota > Viridiplantae > Streptophyta > Magnoliopsida > Poales > Poaceae > Poa > Poa pratensis. The sequence goes on from CAMZMU010000047.1 coordinate 16,690,634, forward strand.
ATCCACTTGCACCCGATCACGTTTGTGCCCGGTGGCCGGGGAACAAGACTCCAAGTATGATTGCGTTGCAGTGCATCATGCTCATCCTCCATAGCCGAACGCCACTGAGCATCAGCAAGGGCGGCACGGTAGGACGTCGGCTCGGCGAAGAACGCGCGGCGCTTCGGATCATACCGAATCGTGCCATCAGTGGGCGCCACGGGCTTGACGATGTTGTTGCGGAGGCGAGTCTGCATCTGATGACTAGCCGGTGGCGAGGAAGCAGACGTGTGGTCGATCGGCGCAGACGAGGCGGCGCGATCAGCAGCAGGTGTCGAAGACGGCGACGAGGCTGGAGTCGCTGGGCGAGGACTCTCCTGGTCCGACCCAGAAGGAGAGGGCGACGGCGGGTCATGCTGGGCCGATCCGTGCGGCGGCATGACGGAGGGCGACGCCGGCCCATCATGGGAGTCATCCGGGTGATCGACGTGATCACGCTCAGCTGGCTCATTGGGCGGCTCTGTATGAGTACCTGCAGCGGGCACAGAACAGCTGGAGGCCGGATCAGTAGACAACAATAAAGACAGGTCATATTTCCTCATACGATCATCATGCACTACTGGCTCAGAAGCAGGAAACTGAGACGCGGAAGCATCCGGCATGGGAGAAAGGCCAGCGGCGAACGGAAAAATGTGTTCGTCGAAAACGACGTCACGCGATATGTATATACGACCCGTGGACCGATCGAGGCATTTATACCCCTTATGTTTCGAGCTATACCCAAGGAACGTGCATTGGCGGGAGCGAAATGCTAATTTGTGGTTGTTATATGCTCGGAGATTCGGCCAACACGCACAGCCAAATGCGCGCAAAAAAGTGTAGTCGGGTTGCTCATTGAGAAGGCGTGTGATCGGTGCAGAATTGTGCAGAACACGTGTGGGCATTCTGTTAATAAGATAGCACGCAGTGAGGAAGGCCTCATCCCAGTAGCGGACAGGAAGCGACGAATGAGCGAGGAGGGCAATGCCGGTCTCGACGAGGTGCCGATGCTTGCGTTCGGCGATCCCATTTTGTTGGGAGGTATGTGGGCAGGAAACACGATGACTAATTCCTTCACGCTGAAAATATTGAGAGAGGCGGAGGTATTCACCGCCACCATCAGTTTGAACTGTACGAATCTTTTTGTTAAGTAGAAGTTCAGCGTGTTTTTGAAAGAGATAAAAGGAATTCTCAACATCGGACTTTTGTTTGAGCAAATAAATCCATGTATAACGACTAAAATCATCCACGAAACTCACATAGTACTTGAATCCGCCTACAGAGGTAGTAGCCGGCCCCCACACATCGGAGTGCACAAGCTCGAGCGGAGTAGTAGTTACATGAGAGGAATCTCTAAAAGGTAATTGATGCACTTTAGCCCTCTGGCATGCATCGCACACAAATGACTCACTAGGTGGTGCACAAGCAAATTTATTTGTCCTAAGGACCGAATCGACGACATTATTGGATGGGTGCCCGAGCCGCTGGTGCCAGAGATCACGAGAGAGCTTGACACCGGAGAGGCCATGGCGACTAGACACTGATGGAGATGAACGAAGGCTTGGCACCGGATAGAGACCACCACGACTTTTACCGTGGAGCAGGGTGCTTCGAGTTGCTCGATCCTTCACAAGAAAATAATCAGGGTGAAGTTCAACGAAAGCATCATTATCGGTGGCTAATTTGTGAGCAGAAAGCAGATTTTTCTGAATGTGAGGTACGTGCAGAATATTTTTAAGATGCAAAGATGAGCCAGGAAGCATAGAATGACCAGTATGAGAAATTTTTAAACCTGCTCCATTGGCGATCTGCACGTAGTCCTTGCCATGGTAGCGTTCCTGGAAGCTGAGGCGATCGAGGTCGCTCGTCAGATGGTCCGTGGCCCCGGAGTCGAGGATCCAGTGAGGCTCACCGTGGTGGCCTCCTGACATGGCCGCGGCGTTGCCCTGGCGCTGCTGCTCGCGGTTGTCGGTGGGCTGGTAGGAGTGGTTGAAACGCTGCCTGCAGCGCAGGGCATCATGCCCATACTTGCCGCAGACCTGGCACTTGATGCCGTTGCGGCGTTGTTGGCCGTTGTCGTTGCGGCGCTGCGGCTGCTGCTGCTGGTTGCCGCGAGCACCAGACTGGCCACCACCGCCTTGGACGCCATATCCTCCTTGACCACCGTGGCTGCCTCCTCCCTGGCCGGGCCCGGCGTGAGGAGGGCCGCGGTTGCCATCCTGATGGCGAGCGGCAGAGTTGGCGGAGGAGTGGATGTCGCTCACGGCAGCCTGCTGCTGAAGACGGAGCTCGGCGCCGACGAGGTAGGCGTAGAAGCTGGTGAGGCTGACGGCATCGTCGCGATTGGTGATGGAGGCGACGAGCGGCTCGAACTCCGACCCGAGGCCGGCCAGCATGTAGCCGAGCACCTCCTCGTCACCAAGTGGCTTGCCGACGGAGGCCATGGAGTCGGCCAAGGACTTCATCCTGTTGAAGTACTCGGTAGCAGTAAGACCATTCTTCTTGAGATTGGATAGCTGATACCTGATTTGCATCGTCCGCGCGCGATTCTGCGAGGCGAACATGGCGTGCAAGGCGGACCACACGGACGCGGAGGTCGTGAGCCGAGTCATCTGCCCGAGGAGGTCCTCGGACATGGAGCCGACGAGGGCAAGGAGGACGAGCTGGTCCTGCTGGTACCAGCGGAGGTACGCCGGATTGGCGACCTGGCAGGCGGCGTCGCCCGTGCCCGCGGCGATGGTCGGCGATGGAGCGATGTTGGAGCCGTCGACGTAGCCGAACAAGTGCGCCGCATGCAGAGCGGGCACAGCCTGCGTCTTCCACAGGAGGAAGTTCTCCCGGGTGAGGCGGATGGTGATGAGGCTCGCGATGGAGGAGATGGACACCGTTGGCGCCGTCCCGGCCGGAACGATGGCGCCGGCGAGAGCATCAGAGGTAGCTGCGATGGTGCCCATGGCGAGCGGCGGCTGGAAGGTGGAGATGAGATCGACCTATCTGATACCAAGTCAAAAACAAGGGTTTGGGTTTTGCCGTGATAATCATCACCGGCCTCTCATCTATTTATACACCAATGATACAATGGATAAGTACAGGGTTGTTAAGATACAGAGGTTGCTTGTACGTGCCGTGCAAGGCTACAACCTAATATACGAAACCTAACGAACTTCTGTTAGGATTATACATTTAACACTCTCCTCCTTCTTCCCAATCGCAGCCTTCCGTCGATTGCGGCCGCCGCCACCTGCGCTCCCCTTCTCCTGGCCGTGTCGTGGCCCCAGCCATGGTTGTGTGTGTGGATGGCTGGGGGGTGGGGGCGCAAATATTCAAAAACCGGAGAGAAGATTAGGCAAAGCCGGGCCAGAGATGGGCGGCGCCGATTAGCAGCGGCTGCGGAGATTCGGGAGGAAGGAGAAAATTACCGCTCCTATCTGATGCGCTTGCGTGTGGAGGTGTCTGCGGGATGCCGATGAGAAGTTCTCCACAAATCTACGCATATTCAGGATGTGAGGTAACTCGAGGAGATCCCTTTTCGCTGCTGGATGGGCTCATCACGCGGGACACATGGAGCGAGGTGGAAACAGAGCTCTTCCTCTCGGTGATGGGTGGTTCGTGGTGTGGTTGATAGGTTAGTGAGATTGAATTCACTATTTAATTTCGTTTCAAAGTAAGATATTCTCTCTTTGATGAATGTTTAGGTGTTTGGTTTAGTTAGATATAGAAAGGATATGATCCTAGAAACATCATGTATCAGGTGACCTCGGATGATAAAACTGTAAGTTTGTAAAGGTTTTTGTTTACATTACTTAGTAGCTTTGCTTCGCTGGTGAAACAGTAGCCCGAGTTGAACGTGGGGCATGTGGGACATTTGGATTCCTTTCGAATATTGTCCAAGCACCTTGTTTACGCAAGCTGAGAGAATGTTTCATTCTTGTTGCCGTCTGATGGAATTTCTTTATGGATGTTAGGGGCACTACCACAATGTTGGTTGGAGCTGCGGATGCTATCTATAATGAAAAGCATTAAAGAACTTCTGTAATAATCTGAGTTGCTGAAGGTTTTTGAGATTTCAGGGGGAATTGCCCGTGCGTGTAGGTAGGTTTTTTTGGTCCCTGTAAGTTTGGTGCATGTTCGTTGTTTTAGCTAAAATTTGGTCTGGTAGTGCTAAGTCCTAATGCCCAGGTGTGGTCTGCCGCCCAGGGCGTGGATGAATGTTTGTCGATCATCTGTAAACTTTGTGGTTTCATGTTGCAATGAAATCGGGGGCGGGAGGCCTTTAATTCTAAAAAAAGGGCACTGCCACATGGGTCAACAGATCAACGCTCCCAACACATGTTGTTTGATACCAAGTTATATGACACAAAATAGATACTTGCTGGTATTTTACTTGTTTGGATAGTTCTATATATTCGGTTTAACAGTTATTTTCTGTGCTAAAAAGCTTTAACAGTTCCATACTGTTAATCAGTCTACATTTGTTCTCCTTACTCATTTATCTTTTGAATTACAGGACAAAATTCAGGAAGGGGCCAACTATTGGTTCTGGTATGGCCGCGAGCCCACGACACAAGATGAGTAAGGAAAGAACCTGATAACTGGTAATACACATGCTTCATGAATGTTATCAACTGTCCCACTCTTTCTAATACAACTATTTGGTAGAATGGTGGAGCTCGCTACCTTTCTCCGAGAAGACGAGGAAGGATTCTGCGACTATGGTCCTTCTTACCTTCTGGGAGCTTTGGAAGCATCGCAACAGGATCGTTTTCGATGGGGCATCGCCGTCTGTGCGTACAGTGCTGCAACGCCTAAGAGATGAGGGGCTCGCTTGGTATAGAGCTAGGCTCTTACGAGAGGGTAGAGGGAGGTTTGAGTGCCTCTCTAGCAGGTGGATTGACCCAGGCTAGATTGTATCTGTAAGTGTGTGTGGGTGCAGCTTTGCTGCCTTGTAGTACCCGGCTCTGCCGCTTCTTTCTTTAATCGATGATACGCATGCTATGCGTATTCTTTAAAAAAAAATTTAGCTAAACTGAAGCATGTAGAGATTCAATTAATTGAGTACTGAAGTTCACTTTCTTGAGGAAAAATGGGCTTTAATAGATATCAATTTATATCTGAGTGCCCTATATTTATATTGTTCTATTTATTTTTACTTATGGACATTACTACTGTTGTCCTACCTTCACTCATGAGTTGAATCCGCACAGGACCTGATAACTAATCAATGGTTTCTCTTATTTCCGTGGCAGTGGTGTAAATGTTTGGTCAGACAAATGGTGCTTGTGTTCAGTCTCTGATTTTCAGTCTTAATGATTACAAACGGAGTTTGTGGTGTGCAGAGTAGTAGCATCATGGAAGTTCGCATGGTTGAAAGCAAGGTATGTCACGATGCTCCATTTCTGTAAAAGTCTATTACGCTATATTTTATCCTTCTGATCTAAACTAGGTTTTCATTTTACCCACTAATTTTGGCATTGTCAAATGGCCACTACTGTTTGTTGGTGCTTAGTTCATTACACTACATCTGTGAGAGCATCCGAGTAAGGTTAACAACTTGATGTGTTTTTTCCCAGTTGACCTCGGATCTATTACAGAAGGAAGTATAGAGGGAGTTTGGCTATGAATTGAGTGATTTGCACATTATGAACTTATGGTTATAGTAAATTCCGTATCTGAAATACTTTACCCTGAAACAAGTGGTGTTTCATTGTCGTACTATACTTCTTTTCAAGCTTGAAAATCTGATAACATTTTTTCTCAGCTCATATTAATTTGGAAATCTGGAGCCCTTGGCAGCAAACCAAAGAAAATTTGTGATGTAAAACAAAGGGGTTATTTTTTTCCTTCTTAATTGTGTTTGCATCAGCTTGGTAGTCGCAGTAACACGATTTTGGGGGCTACATGTTAAAATTTGGGCCCATTTGGGGCAGCCCAATAAGCAATTTCAGAAAAATCTCAAAGCCCATTTTTGTGGCAGCACACATGGGAGTGGAGTGGGAGCTAAAGTTTAGTCCCACATTGCTAGTTGGAGGAGACAAACACCACCTTATAAGGTGGAGTGTTGTACCACTTGGTGTGCTAGTTGAGAACAGAAGGCTCTCTCGTGCGCACTCCTCCTCCTCCGCCGTCCGTCCGTCTCGTCACGACGCGCCGCGGGTCGCCGGATCGTGGGCTACTGTAACCGACCCAAAACGTGCGCGACGTGGACTTGGCCCACGGTGTACGTGTTAGGGTTTCCCGAACCGCACTATATATTGCCGTGCACTGCGTGCGCCGTCACATACCGAACCAATCTAGGTTTTGCCAATCTCGTGCCTTGCGCCGCCACCGTAGTCTACTCCATCCCGTGCGCCGGCGTGCACCGGCGAACCGGACAGCAGGTCTCCGGAACCACTCGTCCTTGTGATCCTGTACGGGAGAGGGCGAATAAGGTTTTTGGGAAGCGCTCCGCGCGACTGCTTTCAAGTTCTTCATCACGGCTCGACTTCCTGGACGATCTCCGGGTCCGCGGGCGACTCGTCTCCAACGTCGTCTCCTTCGAGCTGCTACCGTCGCCGCTCAAGCTGCTGCCGTCGCTGCTCCAACGACTACTTCTCTACAACCGTTCGGTACGTGCGGCGAGTTCTGAACTGTTTTGCTATGGATATGTTGGCGTATGTGTTGCTGCTGTTCATGTTGATTAGTACATCTAGTATGTTCGTATTCTACATGTTAGTAGCTGGTGTAGTCATGTTTAATATTCTGGAATTAATCATGGAATTATTGCCTAATAATCCAACAATCCAAAAACCTTATATTTGTTATAGGCAATTTCCTGAGTTAAACATGGGACATCTATCTGATGCGCTGAGGCCGGACAAGTTTACCGGTGTGGACTTTAAGAGATGGCAGTACAAGACCACACTGTGGTTGCGATCTCTGAAAGTGTTCGAGGCTAGTGAGGGTTTACCTGAAGGAACTATATCTGACGAGGATCAGAACAAGTTCAAGGAAACCAATACTGCCTTTGTGGGACTCGTTCTGAGTGCTCTTAGCAACAAGCTGTTTGATGTGTACATGCACATTACAGATGCCAAAGAGCTCTGGGAGGCACTGAACGCTAAGTTCGGTGTAGCAGATGCTGGCAGTGAACTGTACATCATGGAGAGCTTCCATGACTTCAGGATGGCTAACAACCGTTCTGTAGTCGAACAGGCTCATGAGATACAGTGCATTGCTAAGGAGCTTGAGCACGCTAAGTGTGCCTTACCTGACAAGTTTGTGGCTGGATGCATTATTGCAAAGTTGCCCTCTTCATGGAGGAACTTCGCCACAACTCTCAAACACAAGAGACAGGAGATATCGGTTGAAAACCTGATAGCGTCTCTTGATGTTGAGGAGAAGGCTCGGGCTAAGGACACTGCTGAGAGAGGTGGTGAAGGTCAGTCTAGCGCCAACATGGTGCAGAAGAACTTTCACCATGGCAAGAGCAAGGCAAAGAGCAAGTCTTCCTTCAACATGCCTACCAAGACTACTTCTTTCAAGAAGAAGAAGAAGATGCTGAACAAATCTGAGCTAAAGTGCTACACTTGTGGAGAGCCCGGACACTTCTCTGTGGACTGCCCAGATCGTGCAGACAAGAAAGGGAAGAAGCATGTCAACGTCGTGACCGCTAGCAATGCTGATGGGTACGGTAATTTACCGATTGTGCTTTCAGTATTTCAATCTCCATGTTGGTGGATTGATACGGGTGCTAATGTTCATGTATGTGCTGACATCTCTATGTTCACTTCTTATCAGGTCGCAGATTCAAGCGTCTTAATGGGGAATGGATCACATGCTTCTGTTCGTGGTGTTGGCACGGTAGATCTGAAGTTTACTTCGGGGAAGATCGTGCAGCTGAGGAACGTGCAGCATGTCCCTACTATGAACAAGAATCTTGTTAGCGGCTCCCTTCTATGCAGAGATGGGTTTAAATTAGTCTTGGAGTCCAATAAAGTAGTTGTGTCAAAGTTTGGACAATTTATTGGTAAAGGGTATGAGTGCGGAGGCTTGTTCCGCTTTTCATTATCGGATTTTTGTAATAAGTCAGTAAACCATATTTGTGGCAGTGTGGATTCGGATGCTAATGTTTGGCACTCTCGTTTATGTCATGTTAATTTTGGTTTAATGAGTAGACTTTCCAGTTTGAGTTTAATTCCTACTTTCACCATTGCCAAAGGTTCTAAGTGCCATAGCTGTGTGCAATCTAAGCAACCTCGAAAGCCTCACAAGGCAGCCGAGGAGAGAAACTTGGCACCTCTAGAACTCGTACATTCGGATCTATGTGAGATGAATGGCGTGTTGACAAAAGGTGATAAGAGATATTTCATGACTTTAATCGATGATGCTACTAGGTTCTGTTATGTATATTTGTTGCACACTAAAGATGAAGCTTTAGACTACTTTAAAATCTATAAAGCTGAAGTAGAAAATCAATTAGAGAGAAAGATCAAACGTCTTAGGTCAGATCGTGGTGGCGAGTATTTCTCCAACGTATTTGATGAATTCTGTGAGGAACATGGTATTATTCATGAGAGGACGCCTCCCTATTCGCCCCAATCAAACGGGGTTGCCGAGAGGAAAAACCGCACGCTGACCGACTTGGTGAACGCCATGTTGGACACTGCTGGTTTATCTAAGGCATGGTGGGGGGAGGCTTTGTTGACTTCGTGTCATGTCCTGAATAGAGTTCCTAACAAGGATAAAGAGAAGACACCTTACGAGGAGTGGTCTGGGAGAAAACCATCACTTTCTTATTTTCGTACTTGGGGATGTTTGGCGAAAGTCAATGTTCCAATTCCTAAGAAACGAAAACTTGGACCGAAGACAGTGGATTGTGTCTTTCTAGGTTATGCTCAGCGGAGCATTTGCTATAGATTTTTAGTGGTTAAATCTGAGATACCTGATATGCATGTTGATACTATTTTGGAATCTCGTGATGCAACATTTTTTGAGAACATGTTTCCTATGAAGGATATGCATAGCATTGCTAGAATTTCTTCTGAGATATTTGCTGAACCTAGTACATCTGTTGATCATTCTGAACAACCACTTGTTGAGGAAGTCCTTGAGAAGGATGACAATGAATCAGCTCCCAAGAGGAGCAAGAGACAGAGGACTGAAAAATCCTTTGGTGATGATTTCATTGTGTACCTTGTGGACAATACTCCCACGTCCATTGCAGAGGCATTTGCATCTCCTGATGCTGATGACTGGAAAGAAGCTGTCCATAATGAGATGGACTCGATTCTTTCTAATGGAACTTGGGAATTATCTGAACGACCCTACGGCTGCAAACCTGTGGGTTGTAAGTGGGTGTTCAAGAAGAAGCTAAGGCCTGATGGTACTATTGAGAAGTACAAGGCACGGCTTGTAGCCAAGGGCTACACCCAGCGCGAAGGCGAAGATTACTTTGACACCTATTCACCTGTTGCTAGACTCACCACCATTCGAGTACTACTTTCCCTGGCTGCCTCCTATGGTCTTATCGTTCATCAAATGGACGTAAAGACAGCTTTCCTTAACGGAGAGTTGGAAGAGGAAATCTATATGGATCAGCCTGATGGGTTTGTAGTAAAAGGTGAAGAGAGAAAGGTGTGCAAATTGTTAAAATCTTTGTATGGGCTGAAGCAATGGCATGAGAAGTTTGACAGAACTTTAACTTCTGCAGGCTTTGCCATTAATGAGGCTGATAGGTGTGTATATTATCGCCATGGTGGGGGCGATAGTGTTATATTATGCTTGTATGTTGATGACATACTGATTTTCGGTACAAGCATGATAGTGATAAATGAGGTCAAGTCTTTCTGTCAAAGAGCTTTGATATGAAAGATCTGGGACAAGCTGATGTGATCCTGAACATTAAGCTGATTAGGGATGAGAGTGGGATTACGTTAACGCAATCACACTATGTTGAGAAGGTCTTGAGCCGCTTTGGTTATATAGACAGCAAGCCTTCTCCAACACCCTATGATCCCAGTGTGACACTCAGAAAGAACAAAAGGAAACGAGAGATCAATTAAGATATTCTCAAGTGATCGGTTCACTCATGTACCTTGCGAGCGCGACGAGACCTGATATCTCTTTTGCTGTGAGCAAGTTGAGCAGGTTCATGTCTAACCCGGGTATTGATCATTGGCATGCACTTGAAAGGGTCATGCGCTATCTGAACGGTACAATGAGTTATGGGATTCACTATTCAGGGCACCCTGCGGTGCTTGAGGGATACTGTGATGCGAACTGGATCTCAGATGTTGATGAGCTCTACGCCACAAGTGGATATGCATTTATTCTTGGAGGTGGCGCAGTGTCATGGAGGTCTTGCAAACAGACCATTTTGACGAGGTCAACCATGGAAGCAGAACTTGCTGCTTTAGATACAGCTTCTGTTGAGGCAGAATGGCTGCGTGAGCTCTTGATGGACTTGCCGGTGGTTGAGAAACCATTACCGGCCATCCTTATGAACTGTGACAACCAAACGGTTATTACGAAAGTGAACAGTGCTAAGGATAATGCGAAGTCATCAAGACACGTCAAGAGACGCTTGAAGTCTGTCAGGAAAATGAGAAACTCCGGAGTAATAACTGTTAGTTATATTCAAACAGACAAAAACCTGGCAGATCCCTTTACGAAGGGACTATCACGTAATGTGATAGATAGTGCATCGAGGGAGATGGGGTTGAGACCCGTGAGCGTTACACCATAGTGGTAACCCAACCTATGTGATCGGAGATCCCGTGAATTAGGACCTGGGAAGAACAAGCTAGTGGTTTAACTGAGGAGAGTTATTTTATAACCCTCTCCGTGGGAAGATGCATAACTCTCACATTCTGTAAGGCAGGTTGGCAATATGCCTTAATGTGTTTCTGTTGGCTATTCGTAGCAAAGGTGCTATCCTACAGAGCGACCTTGAAAGAACACACCTATATGAGTCCGACTGTTAAACGTCGCAGTCTATGAGATTTGGGTGATCTCTAGTAAGCTCATGAAGAGACCAGGGAGTATGACGCATATGCTCCACCCGCGGGGTAGGCTACTGGCAGCCACGTACTGGTTATGACTTTGAGTGAAGTCTATTGGCACCAAACTTGCAATTCAAGGTTCGTCCATTGTTCAAGTTGCTGGTAGATGTAGCTTGAAGCTCTAGGCGGAAGTTCAACTTAACAGTCTCTGCTGAAACACTGGTATATAAACAAGAAACGAGGTTTGGCAAAATCTCTAAATGGGAATTTGAGATCTGGTGGGGGATTGTTAAAATTTGGGCCCATTTGGGGCAGCCCAATAAGCAATTTCAGAAAAATCTCAAATCCCATTTTTGTGGCAGCACACATGGGAGTGGAGTGGGAGCTAAAGTTTAGTCCCACATTGCTAGTTGGAGGAGACAAACACCACCTTATAAGGTGGAGTGTTGTACCACTTGGTGTGCTAGTTGAGAACAGAAGGCTCTCTCGTGCGCACTCCTCCTCCTCCTCCGCCGCCGTCCGTCCGTCTCGTCACGACGCGCCGCGGGTCGCCGGATCGTGGGCTACTGTAACCGACCCAAAACGTGCGCGACGTGGACTTGGCCCACGGTGTACGTGTTAGGGTTTCCCGAACCGCACTATATATTGCCGTGCACTGCGTGCGCCGTCACATACCGAACCAATCTAGGTTTTGCCAATCTCGTGCCTTGCGCCGCCACCGTAGTCTACTCCATCCCGTGCGCCGGCGTGCACCGGCGAACGGGACAGCAGGTCTCCGGAACCACTCGTCTTTGTGATCCTGTACGGGAGAGGGCGAATAAGGTTTTTGGGAAGCGCTCCACGCGACTGCTCAAGTTCTTCATCACGGCTCGACTTTCTGGACGATCTCCGGGTCCGCGGGCGACTCGTCTTCAACGTCGTCTCCTTCGAGCTGCTACCGTCGCCGCTCAAGCTGCTGCCGTCGCTGCTCCAACGACTACTTCCTCTACAACCGTTCGGTACGTGCGGCGAGTTCTGAACTGTTTTGCTATGGATATGTTGGCGTATGTGTTGCTGCTGTTCATGTTGATTAGTACATCTAGTATGTTCGTATTCTACATGTTAGTAGCTGGTGTAGTCATGTTTAATATTCTGGAATTAATCATGGAATTATTGCCTAATAATCCAACACTACAAATGTACATATCATCACTAGCATGGCAATTCAATGTTAAGGTGAATCTCTTTCTGATGGCTGATCGTTAGCGTGCTTTGCGTCTTCCTACAGATCAACATGCCTCCCATGTCAAATAGCGATTATCGTATTGCACCATGTATGTAATCTCTAGCCTCAACAATTTCTCGCTTTTTTTTAGAAGAAATAACAAGCAAATGAAAATATCAGGGTTTTATTGCGCGGCCTTACATTTTGGTGCCATCAGTTTGGATAGGCATTTACACTTCTGCTCATGCATCCTAAAAGAGAAATGGTCATGCAAGTGTGTCCTATGCAATCCAAGCAGACAACTGAGTTTATGTTATGTTTCTTATACATCAAGATGTGATTTTCATCTATCCATTTGCATTGATGTGTTGTGCCTTTAATAACCCATTTTCTGTATGATCATATTTCGTTTATGAAACTGAACTTTGGGAAGCAGTGTTGATGAAGTATATACCATCCATAAGCTTCAGGGAAAACAACTTTAGCATTCCGTGTCATAGCTGAAAGCATATGGCCTAAGTGCAGAGGTTTGCAATACTATTCAGAGGCACCTTGTTGACTTCACTCAACCGGGGTCTGTTGGGGCTGTTGCCGATTTATCAAATTTGACTGTTGTCCATCCAGCAACGATGTAATGGACTATAGCCCCTAGCTGGGAAGGTGAAGGTGAATTTTGAGGCTGCATTCCAGGAAAGAAACAATGATGGTGCATGGGGTTTTGTAGCGCCGTTGGACATGGGAGATTTCATTAGACCTGCGGCGGGCTAACTGAGCACCTGCATGATGCACTCTAGGTGAAAGCAGAAGCTTGTTCAGGGGCGGTTGAGCAATTGCATCAGGACTTCACAGGGTGATTTTTGAATCTAATTCCTAGGTTTTGGTCAAGGCCTTGAAGTCTGACTCTCACGAGTTGGCGGAAGTTGATGTTCTATTTCGTGATATAAGGAGCAGCTGTATTAGTTCCTTCGACTCGTTTGAGTTCAGCTTCTGCCAGCGTATGCAACAAAAGAGCATGTTCTCTTGCTCAATTTGGGTTTAGAGAGTAGTCGGAGTGTTACAGATGGGCTGATCTAGCTCCTCCTTTTTATATGTACTACTTGTTGCCAGCGATTTAGTAGAACCCTCTGTTTAAGGGATTTCCATTTTCTGGTAAAAAAAAGTATCTGGTTGACAAAATAAAATGGTTCTCAGAGTCTTCCAAACATTTAGCAGACCACCAACAAATAGAAGACGAAACTCCCCACTGCAACCAACAAAAACGGGCGCAGTGAAGCGCGCCCTATCCTTCTAGTGATGTTTTAAACTTAAAGCGGTATCCGTATCTTCTCCTTCCTGGCTCCTTTCTCCTCGATTCTGACAATGTTTTGTGTTGATTCAAAGATCCACGTCTTAGAAGGAACTTGTTAAAGATTTCACACAGAAGGTAGAGAGCACAAACACTTCAGCTTTGCTGCTTCTTGTACCTTATCCTTTATTACAAAAAATTTCCCCAATTCAATTGAGGAATCATAGTCACCGATGCAAGGATAATGACAACATCATATAAGTAGCAAATGGACACGTAAATAAACAGATTAACTAGAAGAGGAACAAAGATAAAATAATTAGGAAATTAGTTGTATATAACAGAATGACTTTGAATACTATTTATACATTCGTGTGATGGCTTGAGAAGAAAAAGTTAGGTACATCAAACATTCAAGCCCATGATAAAAATATTCACTTTGTCGATTCAGTGTTTGAACTATGGATTATAAAGGCAACAGATATGCAAGAAGAGATCATAACAGTAGTGAAACCAGATACAATTGGTGAAAATTAGGACTGGTTGGACATTACCTTTGACGGTTGCGATGCAGACATCTTGGCCTAGGCAACAACAACTGCAGCCGACGTTGTCAACTCTCACCAGCCAGACTCGACAAGCGTGGCGCAAAAAAGACATTTCCAAAGCACAAGTGTTAAAGCTAGAACTGATCTAAATACTTCAGCCTTAATATAATATCTCATTTCCGAAGCAGAAAGCTGAAATGTCTTATCTTTTCCCATCAATTATCTAGAAAGTAACAGCGCGCTCCCCACCTTATCCCTTCGTCTACAGTAGAGAGGAGGCGACCGAGCGGCGACTCGCGAGTTCCAGCTCCCGTCGGCGTTTTCCGCCGCTCCCCTCTGCCTCCGGCTGCCGTTTTGGCGCCGTGAGGTGGAGGGGAGCTCCGGCAACTCGCCGTGCGTGTAGATAGGTAGGTAGTCTAGGTGTGCGTGTGTGGTCTCTCCCCGGCGTCGAGACGGTGGCGATGGCGGCGGTGTTAGAGCTTAGGTCCTCCCCCTCTGTTCCCCGTTCCGGTGGTGACGCCGGAGAGGCCGTGGAGGTTCGTCCGGTGCTCTTCTTCTTCCTTGTTTCTCCGGCCTGCCGTGGTGGCGTGGGGAGAGGTTGGAGGAGGCTGGAGCTCCGGTTTTTGGTGGTGGTGATGCAGGTGGCTTGCTTCTTCGATGGTTCTGCTCCGGCCGGCCGTGGTGGCGAGGGGAGCGACCAGTTGGAGGTGGGTGCTGATGGCGGTGGTCCTGGACGGCGCGGAGGCGGCTGGGTGTTGGGTGGAAGCTGGAAGACGGTGTTTTGGCCGAGATCGTTCAACGAGTCCTCATTCCGTCGCTGGGCGGCGGATGTCTCCTGCGGTCTTCTACAGTGGTGGTGGTGCTTTCTTCCTGCTGGCTGGTGGTACGGCGACTCCGGCGTTGGCTAGGAGCTTGGGGCGCGGCGGCGGTGGATTCGATCGTGTTTCTTCCCGGTGGCTTGAGGTGGTTTCTGCACTTTGTGGGGTCTTTTTGTAATTTCTGTTTTCTGTTGGACTTTTCTGTAAAGTGTACGAGCCACCTTTATATATGGATCGAATCCTTTCCTCAAAAAAAAAAAAAATTTATCTAGAAAGTACTTAATATGTAGCTTTCATGTCAAGAAACTATTATCAACCTCAAATTCTTAACCGCAAATCTTCATGCAACTCCACAATCAATTTCTCACACGAAAACCAAATCAGTTGATAGATGACAAATAGTTAAACAGAGACAAAATACTCATGCCATCGCTCGAACCTAGGAATTGCCAGATCCATGTCGTTGCTGGAGCCGAATCTGTCAAGGAAGACCAAGTGTAGTAGTAGACTACGTGAGTCCTATTAGACTACGTCTTTGTTGTGTTCTCTACCTGGCTTTATATAGATAGCCAGGCAGGGTTTACATGAGTCCTAGTAGACTACGTCTTGGATTCCTTGTCTTGTACTCCAAGATATTGTTGAAAGGCTTCTTAGGCTTTGCTGGGCCACCAGGTGGGTCTTCGGCTGGGACGCATTGGATACGCCAATGGTGGGGTGCCCGCAGGGTATGCCCACGTCAAGTAGCTTATATGAAAATCTTGCTCCTATTGATGGAAGATTCAGCATAAAGATCAATATGAACCAGGAGCATTGCAATCAACAAGATTAAATTTGTCACTCTCCATAAATCGGCAATTTACTAGAGCTATCAGGAGAACACCACATCTGATTGGATAGGGAGAAGACTCTCTAGTTGTACCAGATTTGTCGCAACCAAAAGAGATCGCTACCAATTGCTACACACCCACTATTAAAGACACGGAAGTACAAAGACATTACTCAGTCACACACATGAGAACTCAAATTCAGGAACCCTACGTACTGTACTGAATAAAACGACCACTGCAACCTGCTGCAGAAATCAATACGCCTGGGGCAAGGTAGGAACTAATTGTACAGAGAATTAAAACAGGAGAAATCTAGTAATCTAGGCACCGTAACTATAAGATGTGCAGAAATATTGAAATTGCACGGTAACTACAATCCAGCATAAATTGCACCTTCCACACATATCTGCTCTACGTAGAAGTAGAAGATGCAGAGTACCTAGAAAGATGGAGGATGGATACAAGCGGAACCTGTAGCATGCTGATGGGACAAACACCGTAGGGACGAACAGACAACATCTATCGACATAGGAACTCACATCTATTGAGAATATGTCTGGGCTGAGAATCAACTTTCACAAGAGTGAGATCCTCGCTGTTGGACTGGATGAAGTGGAACATCAGAGGATCGCCAACATGCTTAATTGCAAATGTGGATCCTTTCCCTTCACTTACTTAGGTCTTCCCATGAGTGACCATGCGCTCTGTGCGGGGGATTGGGGTCCCCTGACTAGGAAAGTTGGTAAGCGAGCTGACCCTTGGTTTGGCAAGCTTATGTCATCGGCCGCTAGACTCACACTGACCGACTCCTGTCTTTCTAGCCTTCCCCTACATGCGATGGGGGTGTGCTTACTCGGTGATGGAGTACACAAGACTATGGATAGACACCGGTCCCGTTTCTTTTGGGAAAGTAATGGGATTAAACGTAAGTATCATTGGGTCCGATGGGCGGCGGTATGCCAACCGAAAGCCTTGGGGGGCTAGGTATTATGGATAGCAAACTCATGAACATCTGCCTGATGGTCAAATGGGTCTGGAAACTGATGACGGGCCAACAGGGTCTCTGGGCGGATATCATTAGGAGTAAGTTCTTGCGACACAAAGACCTCCTGGTCGATTCACATGCTCCTGGCTCACAATTCTGGAATGCCCTTCAGAAGGTGAAGGACCTGATGCGCTTGGGGGCAAGGCATCATGTCCAGGATGGACGGTCCACGCCGTTCTGGGATGACTGGTGGCAGGGGTCGGGGCCCCTGAACACCCGTTTCCCGAACCTGTTTGCTATCTCCCTTGAGCCAACTGCCTCTGTTGCCCAGATGTACCAGGGCTGGGAGTGGCACATTCCTTTTAGGCGACAGCTGGGGCCTGCCGAACGAAATGAATGGGTTGACCTGCTTAGAGAGATTGCGGATACTCATCCGTCAGCTGGGGCGGATACACTATCTTGAATGCTGGAGCCATCTAGGAAATTCTCGGTCAAATCCCTTTATCACAAGCTTTGCCAAGGTCTTCCGCAGAAACACTACTGCGAGATTTGGGGGATTGCCATCCCGCTTAAGATCAGGATTTTTCTTTGGCAACTGGTTAGGAAACGCCTCCCATCTAACGACAATATTGCTCGGAGGCATGGTCCCTCCAACGGCCGGTGCGCGTTATGTGGAGACTTTGAGGATACTAACCATATCTTCTTCGGCTGCTCTTTAGCCAAGTTCCTGTGGAGCGCAGTTAGGGAACTGTTGCACTGCTCTTGGAACCCCTCGTGTTTTGCGGACGTCTTTAGACTCCTTCAGGGTCATACGGGTCAATCACGTAGGGTGCTGTGGATCTGTTGCGCCGCTTTATGTTGGACTCTTTGAAACATGCGGAACAAGATCACCATTGAGGGAACTCTTCCCTCCCAACCGGCTGATACCCTATTAAAAATGTCTATGTATATGCAGGTGTGGAAGCCAGTGGCTAGACGTCAGGATAGAGGCGCGGTGGAGTTGGTGATCCGTGAGATTCGTCGGCTCTACGACACTGTGAGGGATCATCCTGTGTGATCTCCTCCAGCTTATCCTCTCTAGTCTTTTACTTTGCCTACGGGCGCTGTGTACCCTCTCCTTCGGAGTGGATGTGATGTAGCCTGTGTGCTGCCTGGAACTTATTGTGTGCCCTTTGTGGCGGTTGTGTTGTTACGTTGTTGTTGTTGAACCTGGCCGGATGGCTTTATTAATTTAAAGCCGGGCTCTGCTCGAGCCTTCCGTCTCTAATCTATCGACATAGGAATATGATCCTCGGAGCGGGCCATCCTCGGAGCTCCTAGGTGCACCGGTCGAGGTCCAGGCGCAACAGCTCGTAGGCCGGTAGGAACCAAGGCGGAAGGCTGGAGGCGGCCTGGCGGAAGGAAAATCGAGGCGGGCGGCAGGATGGATGCTGCGGCGGGGAAGGATGAGGCGGCGGCGCCCGAACCCTAGGTAGCGGTGGCGGTCATTAGTCATGTGAGAGGCCGGGGATGTGCTTTTCGGACATGCAGGGGAGCAAGCAAGCGAGGTGGGATTGGGGCTGGACTGCGGGTTGATTTCCCATTTTGGAGGGGCCAAATTGTAAAACAGGGGACATAGGACGAAGAGTTGGACGAAAGGGACGAGGTATGAGAGGAACCGAATTCTTCTTTTAGATAGGAGAGATTAGGAGTCAGAGCAGATAATGTACGGATACGAATACAATATCGGAATCTGCCGTCTACGTATACAGACCGAATACGGTTCAGTTGTGGATAAACATTTTTTGTTGGGTTTCACATCGAGAATAGAACTGACATATAGCACATATTATGAACCAACATAGTCGACATTAAATTTGTGTATTGTGATATTCAAAGATAGAAAAAACAATTACAACTCATACTTCCAAATCCAATTGGCGACTTAATTTTATGCTTGAACGACCCGAAGACGCTTTTAACGAGAGGTTATACTTGAGTATGACAGAACTCATAATTCAAACACAAGTTGAAAGTTCCACATAATCTATTCAACCAACAAAATGGACGACATTCACTACAAGAGTTGTTCATCCACAGGCAGCACACATTCACATGATGAATGGAGTGTAGTGAGGACCTGCCAATCTTCTTCGTCAGGTTGAACACCAATCTAAGCAGACAAATCATCAAGCGTTACGCGAAGCCGAACATGCCTCAAATGGGAAAAATTCCTCTACTTCCATCCCAATTGGATTTAACTCCCTTTTAGTGTTGGAGATATGCCCTAGAGGCAAATAAATAATAAGGATTTATTGCATTATCTCATTAAGTTTATAATTAGTTTTATACCATGCTATAACTGTATTAATCGGAATTGTTAATACACATGTGGTATGTAAACAAACCAGAGTCCCTAGTTAAGCCTCTATATAAACTAGTCCATCAGTCAATGGATGATCGTGATTTCCCGATCATATTGATTCATAACAGTTGATGATGGAGTCATTTTATTAGTAGAATAATTTGATGGACATTACCCACCAAAGTATTGCAAAATGATCGTATCACTAAGTTCAACACTGCAATAGGAGAGTAACGTGGTAGCTTATTCCTTAGACCGTGAGATTATATCAAGTCGCTGCTTCTGGAAGATACTTTGATCGCATCAAACGTCATGTCTTATATAGTGTGACAATAAAGGTGACACTTTCGGGTATTGGAAGGAAGTAGTCGGGGCGAGTGATCAAGAGCGGGATTTGTTCATCCGTGTGATGGAAAGATACTCTGGGCCCACTCGGTGAGATTTTATCTGTAAAGCTGCGCAGCATATGACTAGGTCATTGGAGATATAATATCACGGAACGAGTTAAGTAACCCTTGTCGGTAACGAGATAAAACACAACATAGGATGTTCACGATCGCATCTCGGACAAAGGTAGTATCGATGGAACAAAGGGAATGAACATATCGTGTTAACGGTTCAACGACGATTTATTCTGGAATGCACAGGGGCTGTCATAGTCATCCAGGGCTCCCTGACGGCCATTGGCAAGCGAAGGGTCTCGACCATGTCTGGAGTATTCCCGAACTGTAGGGTAACACACTTAAGGTCTTGACGACGCTTGGAGAACGTTTTAGAAACATCGGAATCATTTAGGTATAGAGAAAAGAGGTTCCGGAAAAGTTCCGGCAAGAACGGAAGTGTTCCGGGGAAGACCGAAGTGAGTTCGGAGTGATCCGAAAATTGTTTCGGAGTCACGGGAGATTAAATAGTATGTAAATATATTAATTATGGAATTATATATATTTATATTAATTTAATATTTAATAAAAAAGAGAAAAAAGGGGCAGCTCACCTAAATGGGCCAAACCCCGAAGGGAAAGGCCCACAAGGGGCCGACCTCCTTGAGGAGGTGGTGCGGCTGGGCCATGGGGCCCACCTGGCCACCATGGGGTGCGGCCAGGCCCTCCATGGCCGGCGCACCACCCCCCCTCCCTCTCCCTTTTGTTTAGTCCCACATGGACAACTTGAGGAGAGGTGCAACCCCTCTCTAATAAATAGGAGGCCGGATTAATTGAGAAAATACACAATAAATCCAGGAATTAATTCCAGTTGGCCTAGTCTTCTCCCTTTGTCCACGTTTGGACTGCGTATACGTGAGACCTATATGCCGCAGTACGCCGTTGTGCTGCGGGATTCCACCCAAAGTTCTCGCTTCAAAAAATCTCGACTGGATCGGGGAGCCCGGAGGTCATCGTCAAGGTCCGTACGTGTGCGAGTACTCGGAGGTGCCGTACACTCAGGCTCGGCACCGGAGCATCGTCGTCACGCTGCCTCCTTCTTCGTCGCGCCAAGTTCTTCGCGACCTTGAGGTCGGCTACGTACGTCTTCATCGGCAACGCTTGTGCAGGAGCGTATTTCCCGCTTATCGGTCTACGAGGGTACGTGTCCGATAACTTCTCCGTTAGAGCATTACTAGATAGATAGATCCTAGCTAGTTTTCGGTGTTGCGATAGTTAGAAAAAATATTGTTTTCTGCTACGAACCCCATCATTTAGAACAAATCTATCTTCATACCTTAAGCATATCCTTTGTTTCTGTGACTTCCCCGTTAGGGCCTTCCAGAGAGGGGATGAAGGTTTTCCTCTTCTCTGGTTCGCCACTACGTGAAAGAACGAGGTATTTCTATTGCCGTCTTTAATATCCCTATCTCTAGACCTTTGCTTCGCCTTAATTTCTTCTTTAAGCCAAATCTTTTTAATTTCATCATTGATTGGCTTGAGTCTACTTTTTTCTACAGCAGAGGCCTCCTCTGTTTCAACTTTAATATCTATAAGGTTTCACACTCAGCTAGTAAGCCAGACTTGCACTTTCTAAGTTTAGCCTCGACATTCCTACTCCAGCCTTTGGAAACTCTTCTAAACTTTCTAAGTTTGTCCCGCCATCTGTCGAGCGCAGTAGCACCTTAGACAGGTTCAGACCAGGTTTTTATTACCAGTGGTTTGAAATCTCCCCGAAGCAACCACCATTTCTCGAATTTATAACTAGGAGCTGTTAGCTTGAAAGAAATGCCCGAGTCCCATAAAATGGGAGAAAAGTAAGTGATTCTTTTTTTTGTTTCCTAAAAACAAACTATAGAGGATTTTGTACGGCTAATAGTGTCTACAATCATAAGCTTTCAACCACGCGTAGTGATGCCTCTAATATTGCAGTTTAGACAATTCATTTGGAAACTGCTTTCCTGGAGTGCTTGCTCTGATAATGTTTTCCAACCTTAGTCCATTTCCCCTCATCCAACTCCGAGGTGTAGTCATCGCAAGTTGAAATTACTCCCTCCGTCCGGAAAAGGATGTCTTTGATTTGTGTAGATTTGAATGTATGTAGACATGTTTTAGTGTACATCCGAATTTGGACAAATCAAAGACATCTTTTTCTGGACGGAGGGAGTAAGTTTTTCTTAGGGGAGCAGAAGTTATCCGCTACAGTAAGTAAACTACTACTCCCTCCGTTTCAAAATATTTGAGGTGATTTGTCCAATTTTGATGCATCTAGACGTGTTTTTAGTGTGTAGATATATCCAAATTTGGACAAATCCACGTCAAGTATTTTGGAATGGAGTGAGTATGTTGCAAGTTAGGACTAGGGACACCTTTTTCTTCTGTTTCCTTCCCTTTCTGCAGAATAGAGAGGTAGGACTGAGAGGGAGATTGCATTCCCAACTAGTACATCTGTAGAAATAGAAACACTACTGCTAGGGTGATCAAGAACAGAATCTGGATCAGTAACTAAGTCTACTCCCACTTTTAATGGTATCCAGGCCCTTTCAAAAAAAAAAAAACTTCCGCGCTACAACACGATCGAGCCATGACTGACTTTACCTTTTTTTTTTAGAGTAGCTGACTTTAGCTTCGTGTTCCGCGAGGGAGCACGATGGTAATTAGTTAAGAACTGTGCGTAACTGCCAGGCAATGCATCCATATGAAATGCTCATGATCTCGCTCGCTGCCGAATAGAATAATACTCGTACGTTGTTATCACGAAATGCTCAGATCATCGTTCTCTTGTCTACCGATAGAGTACTATATTGTTATCGTACACTTGTTCCGAGTTGTAACCACGGTAGCTAGCTCTGAATTCTGATGATGAAGATCGCCGTGCACTCGTCCAAGGCCGTCAAGCCCGACTACGAGAGCTGCGGCGTGGCGCCGGGAAGCACGACCGACGTCGTCCGCTCACGGTGCTCGACAAGGTCAACTTCGACACGTACGTCTCCCTCATCTACGGGTTCCGTCCGCCGGCGCCGCCCAACGCCGTCCTCGAGGCAGGGCTGGCCAGGGCGCTAGTGGACTACCGCGAGTGGGCCGGTCGGCTCGGCGAGAATGCCAAGGGCAGTCGCGCGATCCTCCTCAACGACGCTGGAGCGCGGTTCGTGGAGGCGACGGCCGACGTGGCGCTGGACAGCGTCATGCCGCTGAAGCCGACTCCGGACGTGCAGTGCCTCCACCCGAGCGGCGACGACGGGCCCGACGAGCTGATGCTCATCCAGATCACGCGGTTCGCGTGCGGGTCGCTTGTGGTGGGGTTGAGCCATCAGCACATCGTCTCCGACGGCCGGGCCACATGCAACTTCCTCGCCGCGTGGAGCCAGGCCACCCGGGGCGCCCCGATCGACCCCGTCCCAGTGCACGACCGTGCGTCATTTTTTCAGGCCCGGGACCCGCTGCTGGTCCAGCACGAGCACCGCGGCGTGGAGTTCAAGCCCTACGTGAAGGCTCACGCTGCAGGCGGTGTGGGTGGCGACGACGAGGTGGTGGTGAACAAGGTGCACTTCAGCAGGGAGTTCATCTCAAAACTCAAGGCACAGGCGTCGGCGGGTGCGCACCAGCCGTACAGGTACAGCACGCTGAACTGCGTTGTGGCGCACCTGTGGCGGAGCATGACCAAGGCGCGCGGCCTCGACGGTGGAGAGTCCACCAGCATCGCTATCGCCGTGGACGGGCGACGTCGGATGAGCCCGCAGGTGCCGGATGGCTACACTGGCAACGTTGTGCTCTGGGCGCGGCCCACCGCCACGGCGGGGGAGCTCCTTGCGAGGCCGGCCAAGCACGCGGTGGAGCTCATCAGCCGGGAGGTGGCCCGGATCGACGACGGCTACTTCAAGTCCTTCATCGACTTCGCCTGTTCCGGCGCGGTGGAGAAGGAGCGGCTGGTGGCAACGGCCGACGCGGCGGAGATGGTACTGAGCCCCAACATCGAGGTCGACAGCTTGCTGCGGATCCCGTTCAACGACATGGACTTTGGCGGCGGCGGGCCCATCTTCTTCATGCCCAGCTACCTGCCGGTGGTGGGCGTCATCTTCCTGTTGCCGTCCTTCTTGGGCGACGGCAGCGTGGATGCTTACGTGACCCTCTTCAGACGCGACATGCACACCTTCAACAACTGCTGCTGGCGGACTCAAGACAAAATTTGTGTGTGGGCCGAAAGTTTAAGTGGGGGCCCTTGCACCGTAAGTTCAAAACTTTAGTCATTTTCCTTTGAAATCCAAGAGATTTATCAAATTTGAGTCTTTTTTGCACGTACTTGCTAAGTGTACTCGATGTTATTTTGGCAAATTTTTGTTTTTGCAGCTAGTTATTTTAAGTTCTTGATTCAGTTGACCATGTTATTTTGGCAGAGTTTTGTTTTTGCAGCATTCGAATCGTTAAATAAGATTTTTTTTTTTTACCTGGAACACTAGATTCCATTACTGACTGGGCTCAGCAATAGTGCTGGCCACGATTACAGATACATTGTTTGGGAAGGTATCAGTCCATACCTGCCTATCAACGTGCATACGAGCCCCATATGCAGCTAGAGCATATGTGACAATCGTAGAACTAAAATGCAAATGCACGTGGATTTTGCTCATGCGGTAGGGCGCCCATGCGCAATCTGGACCGTCGGATTCAGCTGTCCGACGGCCAGGATTTTTCAACGCTAAATCCTGGCCGTCGGACAGCTGAATCCGACGGTCCAGATTGCGCATGGGCGCCCTACCGCATGAGCAAAAGATTATTCTCAGATTACCCTTCTTCTGGCGGACTCTAGAGAATCTTTTGTATGGGGTGCGCAAGTTTAGGTGGGGGGCCTTGCATTGTAAGTTCAAAACTTTAGTCGTTCACCCTCGACCTACACGTACTTGCCATGCGTACTTACTCGTTGTAGGATCCACGTACAGCTAGTTATTTTCAGTTCTTGATTCAATTGACCATGTTATAACATACAATTTTGGCAAAAACGAAGTGAAAATTGTGTGTGTTTAGGCGGATGTGAGGCGCTCAGCGACCTAGTCCTACCCTCGGCCGCCGTCAACGCCGCCACTGATTCCCCTGCCCGCGGGATGGAGGGTGGGGGAATCTCGGATTGGATGACCGGTCCTTGTAGAGTTTTCGAGTTCTTCGCCTCCGGTGTAGGGGCATCTGTGGCGATGAGAATAAAGGTCTTTCAGCCTGCCCAGATCGGTGTTCTTCCGCGGAGGAGCGTCGACGGGCTGGAGTTTGGAGTCGATCGTTCAACATTAGGTCTGGCGTGATAAGTGTTCGTCTACGACGGTGGCGATCAGTGGTGGGGATGATGTCGCAGCGTATGTTGGTGTCCACAAGTCCCGCCGCCGCCTGATGAAGCTCAGCCAGGTATGGCTTCGTCGGGAAACTTGTTTGGTGTCTCCCATCTCCGCCTGGTCGGAGCTGGGATTATCTCCCGGCTCTTCTCGGTACTAGCTTCTCCGGGACGACGATCTCTCGAGATCGTGGTCGTCGACATCTTCTGGTCTATGTCGACGACTTCTCGGCCGCTGCTTCTACAAGCACCTTTGTTTTTCTTAAGATTTCTCTGTCACGAGCTTTGCTACGCCAAAGGCAGGCCCAGAGGCCGCATCGAGCTTTGCTCATGGCACGCCGTCGAGGGATGCAGAAGGAAGATGATGCCGAACTTTTCAAGGACTTATGTTTTATTTCTTTTTGTTGCAAGGATGTTCTTGTAAGGGCTGGTTTATATGGCCTTAGGTCTTCTCCGCAAAAAAAAAGATTGTGTGTGCTCGCCAAGAGAATATTCGACGATGCCGCGGGCCAAGATAATAATTCGACGATGCCGACATTTCTGCGGGGAACCATGCGGCATCAGCCCAAAACTAACTCAACATTCTGTGTACCGGTTTCAGAGTGCTTTGCTGGGCTTGCTGCTCCGTTTGTGTCTACGCATCCTCCATTCCTTATAAATACTGTGTTCTATTAATCATGTAAGTTTTAGACACAAGTCATGTCGTATCTTTGGCTTAGTTGTTATGGACAAAATTGATGTACTAATAGCTCCTTGACTCCCCTGCCAAAAAAAAAAAAATCGCAAAAACATAGACCCACTAATTATGCAAGCAACATGTAGATGCGTTGCCAGTACATGACAATCGCTGCACATGTTCTCTTGGAAAAAGTTTGAAATTTTATTATGCCTGTGTATGAAATTTACACTTCTACGTACATTTTTTCAAATGTCGGTTAATGATGTGAATTGGCTCTAAGCGGGAGACTGAAAAAGACGGTGGATGAAAAAGACATTCAAATGAATTGGCTCTTAAATTTGCATCATCCTACTGGAAAAAAAAATCAGAAATACATTTACATGGCTGTAAACCAAGGGGTTTGTCCCATTATAGTATTTTCGAATTTAAACCTCAAATTACATCATTGTAGTAAGAAATTCCTGGTAGACTGCTTCAATACAAGTTGAAAGTTTCACATAATCTGTTCAACCAACGAAATGGACGGCATTCATGTGTGCTAGTACAAGAGTTGTTCATCCAAGGGCAGTACACATTCACATGATGAATTGACTGTTGTGACGACCTACCAATCTAAGAAGATAAATCATCACGTTACGCAAAGCCAAACAGGCGGTTATCACATGGCACTCTGGCCTACGTCTAGCTAACCACGCTGACACTCCAGCTGCTTCGTGTTCTCCAACAGCACCTGTAGAAGAAAAACGAAATTAAGCAATGGCAGACAAATATAACAGAACTAAACAGCAACAAACAATTCTTCACCTCTCGAATGTAGGTTGCGATCGCCTTGCACCCTTCGGTCGCAAGTTCCATTACAGTTTCAAGTGTGTCCATGGGTAATTTTGCATCCATCTGAAAATTACTATCTAAGCATTGGCCTTGCTTTGGGCAAATAGAAGTCATACGAAAAAAAACGTTGTGCAGGAAACAAAGCACATAACAGATGCATCACATGAAATCGAAATGTGTCTGCACAAATGTGCTCGTGCTGCTCTGCATCCAGATGGAAAGTGGGCTGGGGGAATTCTGAAGTTTGGACGGAACATAAATCATGATCGTTTCGTAACCTGCAGAAGAGTCACTTTGTCCATCTTTGCAAGAATGCCAACGGTGACATCTGGACCTCCAGCACTGTCTTCTATATAATTCAGATCTGAAATAGCATATTAGAATGATTGAGGCGTCTTTATACCAAATGATTCTTAGCTAGTCATGGATGTGAGAACAGAATTTTGATGTCATACCGAGCAAAGGAGTAGAACACAGATATCCAGCACTGCAAGACGTAACTATGTCTCTCATTGGAATCCCAGCATCTGCAAGTGCTAGTGTTGCAGCATTGATGCATGCTGACCTTGTTCCTGTTATAGAGAATCATGCTCAAGATCAGTGGCGGATCTAGTATAAGATTTGTGGGGTGCCAAGCTTGCTATTGGGCTTATTAATTTCACATTTAGCCAAGAATATACATATGATTAGTCAAAATACTAAGTAAGTAGTTGAAAAATTGTATTTTGGAGGGGGTGCCATGGCACCCATGGCACCCCCACTAGATCCGCCCCTGCTCAAGATAGAACCCGGATCATTTAAGTTCCACTAATGCTATAACAATACCTAAATAGGCAAAATAATAATATACTGTAGCAGGACTAGGCAATCTAAAGAAGGGATGTGCATATAAGAATAGGTAGGTATTCTGAAAGAGTGCCTGCCAGTCATTTAGTACATAAATGTAAATTTCTGGTTTACTCAGCCTCAGGACAGAGGAGAGTAGCCTTTTGTGGCTTTGGTTAGGCAGGGACAAAAGCCGGTTCCACCATTAATGACAGATTAACTATAGAAGTGCATGTAGATTAGAGGATTATCTGAAAGTTAGACAACTTACCACCATCAGCTTGAAGAACTTGGACAAAAATATCAATCTGTAAGTAAACACACAGTAAGCATTGAAAGTGGATCATGTTTCATTTAGAATAGAGGATTCTTGAAGCAAAAGTGATTACACAGAACTCACCTGTGAGTGTGGCATTAAATGTGTCAATATGCTTGCCTCCATTGTTTGTCGAATAACAAGTGAAATTTCTGTCGATCGCCTGTAAACATGAGTGTAGATATAATACACTACTATAATTATACGAGAAACGGAATACAATGTACACTATAATTGATGCAATGTGAATTCACTTTGCACACTGCGTGTTCAGCCCACTAAGTCTGGTATGAATCAGCTAGGCTACAAATTAGCACTGTCGTTTTATTTCACGAGGAAACTCCAACTTCTACCTTCACTAAAAGTTTTTGAGCCAACACAACCCTTTGTTGTGAGGGCCTTTTCCTCTTTAAGAACAAATCAGACGTAACTTGGAAATACTGCTGCACCGCAATCCAGACAGCGGCAGTGATATTGAATGTATAAAAAAAACTTAGCACATAGTATAAGAAGGAAGCGATAACTATAGAAAATCTCTTGTGTCAAAAGTGTACCCTAATAATAATTGAACCCAATATTGTTAATGGTTGAGTCATTTTAATCAAAACTTCCTCTTCAAGCTGGAACATACCTGTCACCTTTTGGCTTTCTCCTTCGATCCCCAGTGCTGAATTCTGCCATTCGATATTCACAGCGCACCTGCAGACACATTTCTCAGCAATGTATCCAAACAAGAGAACCTTTAATACTTAATTCACTTGGACTAACGAAACCTTACCAAAGCCTCTTTGATGTTTACTTGCTGACTTCTGTTCTGGATCTGCAGGAGTAGAACAATCACAGGTAAAAAATAGTTTTGACTTGATATGAAACAAAATTTAACTAAGGAGGCAAAGCACAACAGAGGTACACAATGCAGAGACGCCCTGGGATCCGTGAGCTATCAGCAAAAGAACACCGTGGAATAACACCCCATGTTCTACTGGCACAGTCGGTACTACAGGTGTTCTAGATCATGTTGCAAGCATTAAGAAAGAATCAAGGAAACCATTATTTTGTATCAACTCCAGCATAATTAACTATTATGCCATTACATCTGGCAATTTGAAAAAATTGCCCAAATAAGCATAGCTCCAAAATTTGACTACAAACTTCACACTAAATCCTTCGTGAGCCATTCCAGCAAACACGCTGTATGCATTTCAAAAATAAAATCCCCCAAATCATCCTAACTATGGAAGTTAACTACAAAACTGAGTAAGTCCCAACATAGACATTCTGTCATACATGTCATGTGCGCTTCTCACAAATCCCTTAGATTACCGTAATTCCTAGAATTGCCTACACACCAGCCCTAGATCCCTTGTAGACGTCTCATCAAACAAGTAGCATGCACGAACCATATGCGCAAACAAGATGAGACACATGGACTACCTCTCGAGGGCCGTAGACGGCCGCGATTACCCTGGTGTTGCCCATCTCGAACAGTGCCGACCTACGCAAGGGAAAGAACACCACGAACACATTCAGATAAAAATTGAATGGTACAGAAACCCTAATCGAGAGGTTTCTACTCACCCGTCGGCCCTGGAGACGACGCCGACCTCGCCCTTGAGCTGCCGCATCTGCAAGGCACACCGAACGTGAATCAGAGGCAGTCGAGCGTGAACTGGATGATGCAAAATAGTGAGGGGAGAAAAGACGTCACCTCGTTGGGGCGGCGCCCGTCGACGCGGAAGCCGGTGAGAGGGTTCACGTACTCCATCACCCGGTTTTTCCACTTCTAGCTCTGCACCGCTACTGTGGAAGCTGCGACAGGGAGGGTTTTCTTCGGCTTTGACTGTGGTTTTTGTAAATTTTTGAAAGGTTAGACCATTATCCCATGTATGAAATTGTATTTGTACTATATAGTTGAAATGTACGTGCAAACGCACGTCTTCACAATTAAAGAGATAATTTAGAATTAGTCAAAATCGTACAAGGATCTATATTGATTAGTTCTTTTACATATTTTGCATCGGTCCTATATTTTATATTGCAAAGATAAATGTAAGTATCATGTAGTACACAAATGTCACACCGAAGCCAACGTGCATGGCGATGATGGCGTGCTAAGGGGAAGCGGAAGAGCGCACAGAGCAGGCAATAGACATGAAGGTTATCGTCATCCACATAGCTGCTATAGCACAATATGCTCTCAGCACCGTGGGGTTCATGTGCCGCTCGCCGAAGCTACACCCGCAGAAAAGGAAGGAGTAGCAACTGCGGTTAGCTATAGGGCATCACGCCGGCGCCTGAGCGTAGGAGGCACGACCGTGGACTGCTTATCGCAAAAGTGTCAGTGTGTTTCTACGGGTTGATTTTTATTTAACATTTTTAGATCAAAGAAAATTTAATATAAATTCAACCATAATTTTAGTTTTCTTGAGTTTTAGCTCGGCATCTGATAATAGCATTTAAAGTTGTTCAGTCTATAAGTAAATCTTGGGAAATTGATGCACACTAAATCCTAATAACTCATAGGTAGAATATTTCCAATAGCCAATTGTACCCCTGCAAAAAGGTTAGAATCCTCCAGAACATATCAAACATAACACAAATTACCAATTATGTGAAGGCATTAGTCAATAATAAAATTCATTCTGATTTGATATAGAGGGAGGACGTAAAATGTTTATTTTTAGAAAAGGTCAATAATTAGATGAAGTTAGGAACCCTGGCCAGATATTTCCGGTAAGTATCAGCTCAATATACACATATGTTTTCTTTGAAAAGAAAAGACATTGTAATAATTGAATATTTGGTAGAAACATATTATCTCTCTAGCTATTTGGCACATCAGGTCTACTGAACACTATACGTCAAAACTTGATCATATAGCAATGTTTCGTACTGTCGTCGCCCGTAAGTACTCTGAAACTGTGCTGTCCAAAATAATACTTTGCCAACATTAGCTTGTAATAGTATTCCAATCTTATCAGATAAAAGCAAGCAGCTATGCACAATACTTCTAGAGTCCAGTGTTATCTCCTCCACCGCATAACTCTCTCTATTTTGCTATTTTACTGTCTGACCAAATTAATAGCAGTAGCATATTTGTCTGAAGAAACACTACAGGCGGAGCGGATCGCTGCAGAAGCTTGATTTGAAGAAAGAGAGCAGAACAGAGTAGCAGCGCAGCTTGATTTCAAGAAAGAATTTACCAGAAAAAAGTCACATCTCTCCTTTCTTCTCCAACCCGTCATTTCCCCTCATCTTCTTACTGTGCAAGCTCCCTCATAGCCCAACCTCGCCCTCGCCGATCTACCTGTCGACAAGCTCCGTGACCTGCAGCTCCGCGACCTGCAGCTCCGCCTCCACCGAGCAGCCGAGTTCTCAGGCTCAGGTTTTTATTTCCTGCAGCGCTCACGGACGCGTGCTGCACCTGCAGCTCTACCGACCGGAGTGCTCCCATCAGCCGCGCCGGCGCAGGGGGGCGGATCCCGCGCACCGCTGGCGTGTCCCGCCCCACAATCCGCAACTCCAGCGCCTCGTCGCCGGCACGGAGGTGCTGGAAGGAGGCAGTGCCGCGCTCGTTTCCCACGTCGCGGCGGCCGCCCGGAGACGAATCAATTAGGAGGGCCTGCAATTCGTTTTCAGTTTGGACAGGAGGACCGGAGCTAGGGGCAGGTAGGCTTGGTGCCGCCGTTGTCCTGTTCCACCAGAAGGAGGAGCTGGAGCTCGCCGGTGGCCGTCACCTCCGTGGCTAGATGTGGAGCTACGGAGCTCGAATCCGGCCCTCCACAGCCAGAATCGGCGTCTCCATGGCCAGATTGAACGGAAAGGCGGGGCGGCGCTGCGCTCGAATAGGAGGGAGATAGGGATGAATTATAGAAGAGGCGTGGTGGGGCAGATGCGCCGGCCGGCAGCTTGGCTGCGACGCAGGAGCCGGCGAGGGCCAGCGCCTCGTGTGAGCGCTTCGGTGCCCGGCGGCGCTAGCCATCGGCTAGGATTTGCAAAAAACAAAAATAACGATTCGCAGGATGTGTTGGGTTGCTCAACATCGACCGGACAATCTGAATCGTTGATCGGAAATTGAACGCGTACGATTTAATGTATCCGACACATGTTTGCTCTTTTAATAGTAGTATAGATTTGAATGTTTTCCACTTTGCAGACATGCAAATATTCTGAAAATGGCAATAACAAGTGCGATATTTATGATAAAAAAACTCTGAAAATTGTCCATAGTAGCAATGAAAGATTCAAGTTTTAATCCGTTTTACACCAATTCACAGATTTATCATGTATCCATCATATATCAGGAACAAGAACACGTCAGATAGGCATACAGTGAAGTTCACAATGATAAGCAGAGAGTTATATATTGCCATGAATTAGCGGTATATGCTACTGATGCAAAGATAAACGAAGCACATAATTAATCTGTCAGAACACTGCCCAAGGTGAACGGAGAGCAGCAGCAGGGGCCCTCGGCCGGGCATGTCGAGAAGACGTACTGCGCCGCCGGCTCGCACGGACGGCATAAACTCGTTCCCGTGGTGAGATTCCTCTGCCACCATGCCGCTGCAGCTCGTCGTCCCCATCCCGCCCGTCCATTTAGGGCTTGGGCAGGTCGCGGTCGACTGAGGGGACGGACGGCGGACGTAGGAGCACATGGAGGAGGATACCAGGGAGGGGGAGAAGATGTCGGGGAGGGGGAGCGTGAGAGGAGGGCGGGGAGAAGCTTACCGGTGTGGCCGCCGCCGCCGCCGGGTTCCTTGCGGTGAAGGTCGAGGGAGAGGAGCGCTCGGCGTTCGACGAAGCGGTACGCCGACGATTAAGCGAGAAGGCTCCGTATTATAGATGTTGCTAATTCGCTCTGTTGCGATTCAAGGCCCAACAGCCCAAAACCGGTGTAGACTTTCCTTGAAGAAGTAAAAAACAAAATTCGCCCAAGAAGAGAGTTTTTTTCCTGAAACTACGGACATTCATTTCCAGTGGATGATGGAGCACTTGCAACAAAGCAGCCAATGCCCAGAGGGCGCCGATACATTCATCAAGCACTTTTACCAACATAATGCGCTCTATCACGCGTTCCTCTCAAAGGCACGCCAGACTATGATCACCATGATCGATCTGTCGTTCTGCCTGCCAAGGGAATGAAGAGAGGGATGATTGTTTTTCAGCGGTTCATTCACTACACTACACAGTTGATGATCGATAGACAGCCAGCTTGCTACTTTCGAGGGCCAAAAACCCTCTGGTGAGAATGATTGCCTGTCCGCCAACATTCTCCAGGAGATCGAGCAGCATCATGGTGCTTTGTCTTTACGGAATTACAGGGCTCGAGTTGACGAGATGATGGGGCTTTAGTTGTTGTTAAAGGGGGGTTAGCTAGCTAGGCCCTGCTGGAAACGGCCTAGAAAAGCTCATCCGGCCGCCGGCCGGCCGGAGGGACCCAGGAAGGCCAAACCGTCGGGGCATCTTAGCTCGTGGCCTGTCACATGCGTTGCCGGTGAGAGGAAAGGGACCAAGTTTGGTGGCAGTTTGTACGACGTGTGATGGGCTTTTTGGGGCGCAACCGTCTGCCCGTGAACTCGTAGAAACACGTTTTGTGCTGTCTGTATCGCTATTTTTTTAAAAATAATACATTTTTTTTAGCAATTTCCAAAAATAATACGATTTTTGAGGAATTTTTAGAAATAATATAGGCTCGGCCACGACAAAACCGACCAGACCCTGTCGGCCACGGCAAAGACGACCAGGCCTGTCGGCCACGACAAAGCCGAGCAGGTGGTGAACCAGGAAGGGCCAGCAGCCGACCACCCTGTCGGTCACGCGTGGCCACTAATCGGCCACGGCGACGCCGAGTAGCTTGTCGGCTTGTACGAAGCCGACAAGTCCCAGAGAAATAACGCACCCCGCTCCCCTTCTTTGTCCTCTCGTTTTTCTTCTATATTTTTGCTTCTTTCACCTTCCATGCAATCAGAGAAGTTCTTGCCGTATTTTCTCGGGGTCCTCGATGGCCACTCGTGCCTACATAATGTCGCCCCCAACTTAGTGAGTAGAGTGTCTCTACCGAGAAGTTCCTCGAATGGAACTATCTTATTGTCTATCCTGAACTCGCCGACACACCACAAAAGGCGTTCGGACATACTTTTTATAAAACTACGATCTAAAGGAAAACCCGACATCTTCGAGTGAATACACTGGACTGCATATCCACCTCAGTGAGGAGGGGGTTTTATAGGACGAGAAGAGAAGAAATGGCACGAAACGGTGGCGGGAGCAACGGTGGCGAGAGAAAATAGCAGGAGCAACCGTCGGTTCTTGTGATCACGCAGTAGTCGGCTTGGTCGTTCTGGTGGGCTTTGCGTGGCCGATTGGTCTGGTCGGCTTCGCCTAAACCGACTAGCAGGTGACTAGCAGGGGGCTCTCGGCCGACAAGCTTGTCGGCTTTGCCGTAGCCGACAGGGGCTCGTCGGCTTTGCCGTGACCGAGGTTGTATTGTTTCTGAAAATTGCCCAAAAGGCATATTATTTCTGGATATTGTAAAAAATGTATTATTTAAAAAAATTAGCATCTGTACGGGCACATAGCAACCAGACAAATTTTAGTTCATAGAACTGTTGGGAAGTCGGCCGAACCTCTCCTCTGTTAACGACCTTCTGTTCTAAAGGAGTCCAAATAATATAGGCGTAGCTAGCATCTTGTGCTATGTAAACTAGCTTATCCTGGGATGCTAAAACAACTCTATGATAGAAGAGATTATTGATTAAAGAAGATAGGGAAGGAGGCATTGCGTTTCTCCACTGCTGTTGTTTCTACATGACTGTTTTTGTATGTTCGGCATGTATGGTTCAATTGATGGACAGGACTATTTCCTTTTTATATAAGGTGCTACTCAAATACAAAGTCTCAAATTTCGGGGTGAAACATTATGTCTAAATTTATTGGTGGTATCTGTTAATGACGGATTTAGTTGTTTACTTGTTGAAAGCACCGTCTAGAGATTGCTCGGAGTTTCTGCGGGCCGTGGTAAAAATGGTGCAAAGTTTCCTTTCTAAAGTCGTCATCCCTCATTGATTTGGCGGGCCACATTCTTTTCTCGGAGTTTCTTTTGGTTCTTGCTTGGAGAAATTAAGAAAGAAAGAAAGAAATGGAAAAGAAGTCAGCGTCTAGAAACTCCGAACAAAAACTCTGGGCCACATTCAATATATTCTCGATGTGCTGACTTGTTCTTGACGCTATATTGTTGCAGAAGTCGGTGTAATTGGTAGTATCATCTTGTTGTTAATATATTTGTGCTGTCCCCTTCGCCGATGTAGTACGCGCGTCTTTACCGCTGTACGGCCATACAACCCCTAACGGCATCGTATTCGCACGTACAAGTACATATGAGATATTTAAGGTGAAAGAGCTTTTTGGTGAATCTTCAGTGTGATCGATCCGTAGGAGTACCCTAATCTTACCATGCATTCGTGCATCCATACTGAAAAGGGACAGTAGAATTAATGCACACGTACGGGGTCGGTACATTAGCTAATAAATGCAACGTACTTTCGAAAGAATACGAGGCCGATGGCACCTGCCCTAGCAAATGTCATGTGTGTGCATGATTCACTCTATTCTAGCTAGAGAGACGAGTGTGGCGTTTCGGAGTCCGAGCACTCTTCGTTTTTTTGAAATTTTTAAAAATCTGTATTCCGAAGTTTCAAAAAAACATGACAAGAGTGTTGTTACCCTACAAATTCTAAACGGTGTGGCGGCGCCCCCGTTTCTCCTCGGGGGCTCGGTAGGCCTACAGCCGCCGCCCGACGACCATCCCTCTTTCCGTCCTCATTCATTACCATTGGAGGTGGGCCTCGGACTAAGCCCGTGCGACGGATAACGATGTCGGGGTCGTTCAAGCCGCAACTAGAGCTTGAAGAGGGGAGCTCGGTCTTCGTCGAGCTCGTGTATGGCGGCTTGGGCGGCTTGATGGCGTGCGTAGCAGCAATTCTCTGGTGGTTCAAGCTTTGGCATGCATCTATTGGTGTTTCGATGATGTCAAGCTATGAGGGCTTTGGACCAGGAGCTCATCGCGATCATATTCGGGCATAGTGCTAGTTTGGGCCAGGCCACCCATGTCTAGGTCTAGGTCTAGTTTGGAATACCATTTATCATATTCGCACTTCTCGAAGTACAAGGAGTAATGACAATGACTTTGCACAACCTCGACCTTTCAGTAACATGTGTGGAGTGTGTTGGTAATGAGTGTGTGATGTGTTTTACTATGTATCATAACAGTTGTTTGTATTGTTATAACGATTATCGACCGATTTTCGCTAATTAACTAGACAAATCTCTGATTTTCTGACTAATACAAATTAGTTTTTTTTGCACCTTATAAAAACATTTAGAAGAAGACCACACCGGTAGGTACTCTCAATCAGATTAGCTGGTAATCTCCATGGAATTAGCCAGGCCTGACCAGCTGTACAGTGCACGGGCACAACTGGATTTGGTTTTGGTCAACCACTCTCCTGTTTTGCCAACACATCAGCTGACGTCGGCACACCGGTTTGCCTCGTATACCTCCTTCCCCGGTTTAATAGTTCGGATCCTACGCCCACAACCCGGTAAACGGAGACCAACCACCCTACATATAAGCAGACGTTCGTTGACACGAGGACGAAGTTAAACAACTCCTCGCCCCTCGACTCACCGACACCAACCGTCGTCGCCGCCGCATCCTCGCGCGTTAATGCTCCGCCGCAGCCGCCGGCAATGACCGCCATCGTCACCATGACCGCGCCGGATCCCTTCTCTTTCCACGCCTCCACCGCGCCATCTCCTGTGGACGCCGAAGACGGCGACTTTGAGTTCCATATACCGGCGGCCGCGGCCGCGCTCTCCGCCGCCGACGAGCTCTTCTCCGGCGGAAAGCTCGTGCCTCTACTCCCGCATCTGCCACACTCCTCTGTCCCCTGCTCCCCTCCGCCTTGCCAGGAGACGGAGCCTCCCCCGGAGCCCGCCTCCCCTCGCGCCCCGCGCTGCGCCGGACGGCGCTGGCGCGATCTCTTCCTCCTCGTGACCAAGAAGCCCAAGGACGGCGAGAATAAGTGCCGTACAGAGGCGTCTCTGGGACGCCGGCCGCTCCTCTCGCGCGACTCCTCCTCGTCCTCGTCGGCCTCCTCATGCGACTCCGGCAACAGGAACGCGCGCCGCCCGCCGGCACCGTCGCGCTCACCCCTGCGGACGCGCTCCGCGCCCGTAGCGAGCCTGCTCCACCTCCTCTCCACCAAGCACCCCGGCGACGGCAGGAACGGCGCCGCGGCGGCGCCCCCGAGGCGGCAGCAGCAGCCGCTCCTGACCCGCGTCTCCTCCTCGTCGTCGGCTTCTTCGTCCGACTCCGGCAGGAACTCCCGCGCGCCGTGGCATCCGCCCGTCCCCGCCCGCCCTCGCCCCGCGGTGGCCGCCGAGAGCCCGCGCGTCAGCGCGTCCGGGCGCGTCGTGTTCCGGGGTCTGGAGCGGTGCTCGAGCACGCCGGCCGCGGCGGGCATCGGTGGCGGAGCGCGGCGGCCGCGGCCGAGGGGCATGGAGAGGTCCTACTCGACCAATGTGCGCGTGGATCCGGTGATCAACGTGTTCGGGTTCGGGCACCTGTTCTTCCCGGCCTCGCCGGCCAAGGAGAAGAAGACCGACGCCGCCGCCGCCGCCGGTCGGAGGAACAGGCCGGAGAAGCTGGCGATGGTGCTCAGGGATCCGCAGGATTAGGTAGTGGCCATGCTGGAAATAATGCATGGGATTCTTCCTGTCGCGAATTATTCTTGCTGTTTCGTGCACATTTTTCTTGTTGTTTTTCAGTTGATGTAATATACTCCAGGCTGTTTGTTACTAGAATTAGATCTCACAAATGTTTTTCAGTTGCTGTAATATACTCCAGGCTGTTTGTTTACTAGAATTAGAACTCATTTCAGAGTGTCAATGTAAAAAAGAAAAAACTCCATGAACATAATTACATAAGAACACTTTTGTTCGAAAATGCAGCTAGCTTCCAAGCTGAAGAAGATCAAGGTGAATTGGATCAAGATGCGGTGTACTTTTAAAAACTGGCAACCAAAGATGTGGTAATGTCAAATCGCAACTGTTGGAGCAACTGGACAGCAAAGTTTTCCCCGACAGTACAATAGAATAGGGTGCAGTGACTGCCTTGCTGCTGGCTGCTGCTGCAGATTGGCAGGAGAGAGATAGGCCCCGTGATCTGTGCTCTGCTGCTGCCCCACCATCCCCATCCTGTTCTACAATTCAAAAGCATTATAAATTTGTACTATCTGTATGGTATGCAACTGGCGAGCCTCCACTACTGATTTTTCAAAGCGAAACATGGATGCCAACATGGCATGGTTCTGATTTGAAACCATTGTTTTCCCCTAGTTTACTCCTAGTGTGCTGGTGACAAACATGAGGATCTCTCGGGACTTGATGGTTGATGGCCCCAATGCTTCCTCAAATGCTCCCTAGTTCCTACACCTCACAATGCCTGAAGCGAATTTAGTTGCACACAAGTTCAGGCTGTGTTCTTGGGACGCTTAACTTGAAAGCTTCAATTACTGCTAGTAGAAAATTTCCGGCCGACACCATTTACGAGTCATACTCTACTTGATATCCATGCTCGGCTTGATGTCTCCGGAGTCGGTTTCTGGCTGCAGCTGCCACCGGCACGCACGCACGTCGCCGGCGTTGGAGGCCGTTGAGCCGGAGCTGTTTGGGTAGGTTTCTGCTGCTGCTGCCGTACGCGCATCGCCCTGGAAAGATCGGAGTGGTTGTGCGTACGCCAGGCCACGGCCGGTGACGGCGACGATCGATCATCACGAGAACACGGGACCGAGCCAATTCATCGTCGCGTCGACATCACCACAGAAGCAAAAAAAACAAGGCAAAAGTCTGAAACAAACCTTGACATCCTAGTCGAAGTCTGAAACGAACCCTCAAGTCCAATTCCCTGATTTTCGAACCCTGGTCTCTTCGATCCCTGTCTTCCTGGACGTTTTCTCGCATAAATCTCGTTTGTGCGATCAGACTAGCTGACGTGACGGGGATTACGGGGACAGCTGGGTTAAGTGTGATGCGATGGTGGGCTTGTCCAGCCAAGAAAACGGGCCTGGTCATTTCGGCCCATTACCAACGACGCAAAACGCTTCGTCCCCGTCGCATTTCCAGTCTTGTACGATGCCCTCTCCGTGGGGAACGAAATAAAGGTTTGCGATCTGTGGCGGCCGGCGGGGCGAAGTGAGGGAGGAGAGGCGGCCTGTGGGGGAGAAGTGAGGAGAGGTGGCCGGAGGAGGCGAAGAGAGTGTAGGCGGCCGACGGAGGCTCGTCCGCTGCACCCGTAACACACGGAGGCGGGATATTGCGTCGGGAAAGAAACAAACAGGAACTAAATTACCGCGCGGGATATTGCGTCGTGGATTATGGGCCAAAGAACCTGTGACTTTTTCCCCTCTCCCTCGCGTCGTCTCTCCGGAGGCGACTCGGGGGGCGAAACCCTAGATCGCCTCGCCTCTCCCCTCTCCTCCCAGCATCCTCGCCGCCGCCGGAGGCGCCCCTGGGCAAAGCCATCGGGACGTCTAGGAAGGTGGCGGCGGGGCCTTCGCCGCTCCATCTCGCGTGGAGGGCTTCGGTGCGCCGGGGCGGCGGCCTCGGGCTGGTGGGACGGCGTCGACCTTTCGGCGGGTGGCGGCCGTGGTGCGTGCTCTCCGCTCCTCCGGCCGCGTGGGCGGCGAGGAGTTGGCGGTTCGGAGGTCGCGGCGTGGGGCCGCTCCGTCGGTTCTTGCCAGATCTGAAGTTGAAGCTTCTCCAGCTCGTCCTGCTCGTCCTCCTGCTAGCTCCGGAACCCCGACGACCTCTGCGTGCCGGATCTGGGTGCTGGGCAGTGTGGTTGGTGCGAGGCGACTCAGTACCGGGGGAAACCCTTGGTCAGCGATGTTGACCACGACGACGGCGGCGCCACAGGCGTCGATCTCCTTCTCGAAGGCTTCGTTGAGGTACTCGTTTCCCTCTCACCCTCTCCCTCGCTTGACGAAAGTCTAGTTCCCTTGCGTGGCCGGCGGCGGCGCTACAACGTCGTTTTCCTTCCTGGAGGCGCCGTCCGGGGGAATGCAGGGGAGGTGTTCGAGCTCGATGTGCGCTGGAGTGGCCGTGGCGGCGTGTTCTCTTTGGCAGCGGCTTCTCATCGTGTTGTTCGAGCTGGTGCCTGGTTCGGTGCTCCTCGCTGCCTTGCAGCCTCTGTTCGCCAGCGGGTCGACGCCCACGAGCCTGGGCGAGAGGGGAAAGGGTCCCCTCTGCGGCAACAGTGGTGCATTTGGCCGATGATCGACCAAACTCTGGTGGTCCTGCTCACCGCGGTGGTGTGGTTGCCCCCTCTTGCCGTTTCCTCTTCGGTGCGTCTTCGTCCAGCAGCTTCGTTCCGGTATTACGGTCTTCCGGTGGCGGCGGTGGCGATGGAGCTGCTCTCCTCCTCTACGGCAATCTTGCTCCCTTGGTCCCCGGTGTTCTGGGTGAACTTTCTTCGTCCCCGGCGGTGCGGCGCCTTCGATCCTAGGCGAGGGACACGGGGTCCCTTCCGGCGGCGAAGACGGTGGACTTTGGGCTAGGGGTGGCCTGTTGAAGACGATGATCTGCTCCCAGCCTGCTGCTCTCCTGAGGGCTCGCAATGGTGGTCTGTGGCAAAGGAACTTCAAGTTGTAATTTTTGTTTATCCTCTGTTTACTTGTGTTTCCTTGGCCTGTAAGCTGTTTGTTCAGCATGTTGTCTCTGCCGCTATAACTATGTGGCTTTGTTAATTCAAAGCTGGGCATTGTTGCCTTTTTTCTATAAAAAATTATGGGCCAAAACAACCAGGCACGTTTACTTGGCTGGACCACCGTGGCATCCCATTCCGTAATCCCCGCCACGTCAGCTAGTCTGATCGCACAAACGAGATTATGCGAGAAAACGTCCAGGAAGACAGGGATCGAAGAGATCAGGGTTTGAAAATCAGGGAATTGGACTTGAGGGTTCGTTTCAGACTTCGACTACGATGTCAAGGTTTGTTTCAGACTTTTGCCAAAAAACAACACGGGCATGCTGGTCAGTCAACTGCTACCGCCGCATCCACAGCTACGACATCGACGATGATGCATTTTTCATTTTCCATCGCAGATCGCACGTACGGTATGGTCCTGTCCTGCCGAGTGCCACTTCAGGAGTTCAGGTTATGGAGCACGCTCGGTTTATTGAGCATGCACAGCGCGCGATGCGTCACGAACTCAGGCCGTCCGCAGTTCAGTACATGGATCGTATCATTTGTGCTAAATGGGCTTTTGTTTTAAAAAAACTAAAAAGAAATTCAACCAGATGCGACCCTCTCAAAATCGTCGTTCGAATGGCGTATTTCAAGAGGTAGTCACATCATTCACTTTGACTTATCTGAGATTAGAAAATGTAAAAACTGCAAAGTCACTGAAATAAGCCATTTCAAATGGTGCTTTTGCAATGAGATTCTCCACGTCCACAGAATGCGCCATTCGTGTTGGCGTGTTTGACAATCTCAAGTCTCTAAGATTGCAAAAACATCATTTCAAATGGCTTAGCAGTTTTTTCATTTCACGATCTCAGATAAACCAAAGTGATTGGCGTGACCACTTGTTAAAACCACATTTTAATGTGACGGTTTTGGTGAGGGGTCATATTTGGTTGAAAGTTTCTGAGTGACAATCATACATGGATAAAATTGCTAGCATGGCCAGCCAAACACTAGAAATTGTGTGACGTTAGGAACTCCATTGTGCTGTCGGCTGGGCTGACCCATCGCGTGCACACCATCATCGGCTCTACTAAATCCCTCGCCCATCTGTTGTCTGCTATAGGTGACCAAACGAGCGGCCCGATCGACACCTCAATGTGCTTGGCCCGACAGACCCCCTTAGACAAACGCGGTCGTGTCGTGCCGGCTCGTGTGCCTCGCCTCCATCCACAAGCACAACACACTGAGCTTAATGGGCCTGCTCGGGCACGTGAGGCACCCATGCCTGTTTCAGCCCAAAAATTTCGAAAAAAAAAAGAACACTGGCTTAAAGGGCCAAAATCGTGACTAAAAGAGCTAAAAAAAAGTCCCATAACCCTAAATGGGCCACTCCCCACCCGCTCCATCCTGCTACCTTTCAAAAAATCGAAATCCCACGCCCTTGCTCCTCCCCTTGCAGACCCGCTCCCCTCGTCCCACCAAAAAATTTGAATTACCGCTCTCAAAACGTCCGGCCTATCACCATGCTCCCCGAGCTAAACGTCCCCGAAGTGTCTAAACGGCCCTAAGGATGCAGACCATGAAAATGGGTCGTGTCGGTGCCAACACGTGGGCCGGGCCTCGAGGCCCAAGTATGGCACCCTAGTGTGTCGTGGGCCCAAGTATTTCTCCTTTTCTTTTCTTTTCTGTTTACTTCTTTTACCTTTTTTCTTTTTATAGAATTCATTTTAGTTTACCTTTTAAGAGTTTTAAAATTTATTTTTTGAAAATGTACAAAAAAATAAAAAATATTTTGAAAATATTTAGATTTGAAAAATGTTCATATTTTTTAGAATTTCAGATATGAATTTTTTCAGATTTTAAAAATGTTTTTCAGATTTAAAAAATTGTTCAGGTTTTGAAAAATGTAACAGAAAACAACAAAGAGAAAAAAAAGAGAAATTGTAACTCTTAATGGGCCCACGAAAATGCGGCCGAAATCCCTTTCCTGCAGTCGACGCGGGGCTAAACGCGGCAAATAGGCGCTCCCGGCACGGCCCGTTTAGCAGAGTTAAATGTCAGGCACCTTACGGGCCGGGCACACGTGGTAACGGGCTGGCCTGCTCCTCTAGTCCGCTCCGCCGGCGCCCGGAGGATGGTGTGACGGCGAACGCCGTCATCATCTAGCTAACCTGCGGCGCGCCGCCGCCGCGCTGGCCGTTACCGCCGTTCTGGCCATCGGCTTCGGTCTGGTTGCGTCCTCATCCCCTGATTCCAGGTTGCTACCGCCGTTCGTCGACGTCGCGTAGGAGCAGCTCCTGCCCACTCCTTTCCACATGCTGCCCTGGGCAGAAATACAAACCCCTGGCGCCACCGCCGAGTGCTGCTCCGCCTGCTCTCTGATTCCACTCAAGCCGGTCGGCGATTCCAGTCGCCGGGATGCCTAAAATCTCCGCCACCAAACCACCTCGCCATCTGGAGCTCCATCCCGTGATCTCTGCAACTTATCCTTCTTCAGTATCTTCTGGTTGTGCTAATCCCATTCCCAGGACATCGAGTTCAGATGGACAGGAAGGAAATTTACATCGAGCTTGCAGTTTCAGTTGAATTACGTTTGTTATTTTAGCCATCCTTCCAGTCTGATATTAGCTTGCTTTTCTATTTTATAGGGCCGCACTGGTGGGGTTATATAAACTTTTGGCAAGGAACATTGCTTAACCTTCGTGGGGATGTATGATCCTGAAATGGGTGGTAACTTTCCCCCACTTTCCCAGCTTCTTTGACTCGCCATTTAAATTAAATATTTACCCATCTTGCTAATGTTGTAAATTGGCTCAAACACTCCCCTCTTGCACTAACCCT
Organism: Poa pratensis; assembly: GCA_947311845.1. Lineage (NCBI taxonomy): Eukaryota > Viridiplantae > Streptophyta > Magnoliopsida > Poales > Poaceae > Poa > Poa pratensis. The sequence goes on from CAMZMU010000047.1 coordinate 16,733,621, forward strand.
GGTTGTCTTATATCATCAATAAATCTGTCTGTGCTAGCTGTTCCATGGGATGAAGTTTGCCACTGCACTAGCAAATACAAAATTGTGCAGTAAAATTGATACAAATTGGTGTGATGATTTGAAGAAAACCTTCTCTTTTGGGTAAACACATTAGTTCCAGGTTCATATATGGATTCAGGAGCATGTGAAGGTTTCAGTTCGAAGTGTTAATTCATTGGGGTCCCACAAAATGGTATATATAGCCACTATTTTTGTATAAATTATATTTTCCGTTCCGGCCCATCTGAAGGCGTTTTTTGGTGTGTTTTGACTGGAGTTTGCTTTGATTTGTATCAAACTTATATTCCAGGAATGACCTACCCATTTAATTCATGAAAAACATAGACCTCGAGTTTATCCTCGTGACACCAATTGTTGTTTTGTTTCCAAAACTGTAAAGCCTGGAATACCAGGTTTGAAATGCCAATGCCATTTAGGGGCAAGTATGCTCTGACCCTACGACTCCATCCTCCTTCCTTTTCCATTATATCCTGCCAAAAAATAATTCATGCATCTTACAATACGCCTCCTAGTATCAAAGTTTTAAATAGCGGGCTATAGCGGCGCTATAGCATTTTCTGCACCATGCCGCTAAGTGCATTACAGCGCTAAAGGTACCAAAACCCTTAAATAGCGGGCTATAGCGGCGATTTAGCAGCGCTATAGCTTTTTTCGCAGGTTGCCGCTAAATGGGTTAGCCCGCTATTTAAAACTTTGCCTAGTATCAATACTTTTAGCAAGAAGCAACAAAACTGTGCTACTAGATATAGGTTGTGCAGAATGCAAACAAGGTGAGTCTCCTAACAAAATTACTTTATATAGCTGCATATAGTTCTTCTAGATCATCAGAATTCAGAAGACAAAGCCCTCTGTTCCATTACTTTTTGAAACCTGGGTAAAAGAGGCTTGGTCCTCTACAAACTCCAGTATGTAGCACCGCAATGCATGGAACCTAAAGGAAAAACAAATCACAAAACAATAGTAAGATAGAAAAGCATATACATGCCAGGCTCAAGCTTCAGGCTGGATTTTCTCTCCATGATCTGTTGCACACGAGTAAACTTATGTAAGTGCCACCCAGCCTAACACCGAATTTTCTCCTTCAACAACCCTAGAGTCCCAGGCGGAGTTCCAGTTAAGCACGAGACACTATCCTAGACATTCTATAGTATCCATCATCGATCATGATTTCTTATTTATCATCAACATTTGACTCATAGTGTGGTAATTAATTTCCTCAAGAATCTTGTTTTTTACGGCATTTCAGCAAGAATTTTTGTAACTCACCGTACTTTATTCCTTTCCAGGGTGAATAATATGATCTTCTTCAGTCTAAGGTTACCGGTTGAGCTCCAGATACTAAATAAGACATCCTAATAGAATCTTCTGTAGTGTTCCATGCCAGTGGTATAACTGTTCTAATATGTGTTAAGTTGAAATTGTTATCTGAAGTTCAATTTTGTATGCTCTGCTTATGCCTAGCCAACTAGTGTCACGGTTATAATTCTCTAAATCTTGGAATATATGCACACTGCAGTTCATTCACAGTACGTTGCGTGATTATATGTTTGTGGTTATTCGGGTGGAGATTCTAACTATGTAGTGCTAACCACTGTCTAAATGGCAGCACAAGCACCTGTCGACTTGAAATGCTGCGAGAGCTTAGACAGAGGTCTGTCTGATTTTGCAAAAAACCATGTAAGATGTGACAACACAAGCAACCTCTATAAACCACCGGCGTGGCAGCACGCCAACTCCTCTAGTATTCCTTAAATATAGCTTATGTGCACTCACTATGAGTCATATATTATATGACATTGTTTGTATTGTAACAGACATCTAGAGAAGTGATGAGATTAAGTAATAAGTTACAGAACGAGCGATTTTTGTATATATATCTGGATACGTCCACAATTTACGTGACCTCTCTTTAGTTAATTCTTACATACTGGTATAATATATGCATGGTAATCGTGGGCGTCTAGACGGAGGTCTCTGTGTTGTGGCCGGCGGATGGCGGGCCGGGCGCCGGCTTGGGCGCGGGCGGCTTGGGAGTGGGCGCGGGCGGCTTGGGCGCCGGCGGCGAGGGCGTGAGGCCGCAGCGGATCATGCAGACGATGCTCTTCTGGTCGCAGCTGATGGCGCAGAGCGGCAGGTCGGGGCCCTTGCCCATGCACCCAAAGACGCAGCTCATCGCCGTGGTGAAGCACCCCATCATGCACTGCATCATCCCGTCGAGCTCCGGATCAGCCTTATCCGCCACTGGGTGCTTCGCTCCCGTTGCGACCACGGGCCTCGCGGCGGCCTGAAGGTCAGTGAGGCCGGCTAAGGCCACGAGGACCAGGAGGAGGAGGGCGGAGTTGGTGCTAGCCATGCTGGTGTTGCGGTGTATAGATCTATGGATACAATTGTGTATTGATAAGACTGTTTATATAGGGGAACTTGCGGGGTTAGGGTGGTGTATCTCTCTGGACTGCAATTTTGTTGTGTCCTGCAGTTGCTTTTCAGCGCACGCACACACACAATATGGGTGATTAACGTATAGATGCATGAAATGTGTGTGAGCAGAGAAATATGAATAAATACGTTACTCCCTCTGTTCATCTATGGCCACTTCGTAATTCAGTCTAATTTTGACGGTTGATTTTACCAACAAAATATATGTTATATTTCATAAGAATATTCTGTTGGGTTAGATTTCCTCCCTACCGGACTTGAAGGGTACTCCCATCTTGAATGTAATCATTCCCTCTCTATTGATACCTCTTGTTATGTCATGGACCTAGCTGCTGATTTCTGTCTTAGACGCCCGATCATCATGCAGCAAATCACATTACGTTACGAAGTTGATTATATTATAATTGATTTATGATGCCCTGAATTTGCCAGCATTAACACGCTTCTTGGAGATGGGCTGTGCAAAGGTCAGTTAACAGAAATAATTGGCCAGTCGTCTTCTGGGAAAACACAGGTGTAAACATGACTGATCTTTCTTAAGATACTTAACATGCTTAATTGTGAACATAGTCGCCTTTCTGCAGAGCATGCTGCATAAGCATGCTGTTATTTAATCCGTGTACTGTCAACTGCAGGCCTGTCTATATTCTGCTTCACACGTTGCAGCCAGGCATATGGGTGTTGTTTTGTACTTGGATACTAGTAATTCATTCTCTCCTACCCGAATTGCTTCCCATCTCTTTGATCAGAAAGGTTAGTAATATTTAACCAATGATCCGTGCTCCTGCCCTGCTCTTACCTATCATCTTCAGTGGTTATCCTATCTTTTTTTCCATTCTTGTGGTGTAAGTAGAACGCCATTTGCTTTGGTAACCATTTGATTACCCTAAAACTTCCTGACCAGGTGATTTCTAAGAACCCGATTTTCAACTTGCAGCCAAAGAACCTGAGGCTTAAGAGGGTCATAAGCTTTTTTTGAAATACTAGATCAATTTGAAGTCTCAGTGAATGACAAGGTTAGTATGAAGGGAACTCTTTGATCTCATTTTTACTTATCCTAAACACTTCTCTCATATGTCACAGTTGTAATAGGTAAACAATGTGGTAACAAGATATGCCTGCTTATCATTGACTCGATCTCATCTCTACTTGCTCCCATCATCGGCAGGAAGAATCCACAAGGTTCTTGCATAGCCCTGTCGAATAGATTATTCTGTACAGTATATGATGCAGCTTAGCACTTCAGCTATACGATAAGTAGCTCAGGCTTTAAAGATCATTGTCCTGAGAGTCTGAGACATATGCACGATTTGTGAGTTACAAATATAGAAAATTGGTGTAGCAATCAGATTCAGCAAGATAGATTGTTTACTGTCTTTAACTTAAAGAACACAGTGCATCTAATTCACAAATATGCAGCCTGACATTGGTAATTTGAATTGGATCATATCAATTTGCCTTTGTCGATGATTTCAGTTCATGAAAAGACTATCTGCTGACATGATTGCTTGTTGAGAGGGGCATCATTAACTCTTGAACTGTAGCCTCAATTAAAAAGAATGTTGTTTCCTGTGGTATTTGGAGTTCTCACCTAGTGTGTGTGGCGGCTTGACACTCCACGGGAGCAAGCACTCCAGAAATAGGTCACCACACATTCACATACATGGGCCTGGGCCTCTCCTGGGCCACTATTCAACACTCCCCCTCAAGAGGGGTGATAGATATCTATCATTCCCATCTTGTCACACGCCAGATTACACTCTTTAGGCCCCAACCCTTTTGTCAAACAGTCTGCAATCTGTTGTCCTGAACCAACATGCTCTATCTTGATGATTCCAGTATCTAGTTTCTCTTTGATGAAGAATCTGTCTATTTCCACATGCTTGGTTCTATCATGCTGCACTGGATTGTTTGCTATGCTGATTGCTGACTTGTTATCACACCACACATTCATACAACTAGTCTTCAATATTTTCAGTTCGTCGAGCAAATTTCTTGTCCATAACATCTCACTTAGTCCTTGAGCCATAGCTCTATATTCTGCCTCAGCAGTTGACCTAGACACAACAGCCTGCTTCTTACTTCTCCACGAGACCAAGTTCCCACCAACAAAGACACAAAAACCAGAGGTTGATCGGCGATCATCTAAGCAACTTGCCCAATCTGCATCACAATATCCATCTATCACGAGGTGCTTGTTACTCTCAAACAGCAAGCCCCTTCCTGGAGTTCCCTTCAAGTACCTCAAAATTCTATATACTGCTTCAAGGTGATCACTCCTAGGTTCATGCATGTATCTGCTTACTACACTTACTGCAAAGGCAATGTCAGGACGTGTATGACATAAGTATAACAACCTCCCAACTAACCTTTGATATCTTTCTTTCTCGACTGGCTGTCCTGACTGAGCTGTCACTTTGTGGTTTTGATCAATTGGGGTTGAGGCTGGACGACATCCTAGCATTCCTACATCACTTAGCAGGTCTAGAGTATACTTCCTCTGAGATAGCGCAATTCCCTTAGCAGACCTAGCCACTTCTATACCTAGGAAGTACTTGAGTCGGCCCAGGTCTTTGACTTCAAATGCCTTGCCTAGGCACTCCTTCAATCTTGCAATTTCTTCCTTGTCATCCCCTGTGATAATAATATCATCCACGTATACAGCGAGTATAGTGATTTTCCCTTTTTTATGTCTGTAGAAGAGTGTATGATCACCATTACACTGCCCATAGCCCATACTACATACAACACGTCTGAATTTGTCAAACCAAGCTCTTGGAGACTGTTTCAGTCCGTAAAGGGCTTTCTTTAATCTGCATACCTTGCCAGTGGTCTGAGAGGTTGAGAAACCAGGTGGGATCTCCATGTAGACCTCTTCCTGCAAGTCCCCATGCAGGAAAGCATTCTTCACATCAAGTTGATGCAAAGACCACCCAAAGTTTGCAGCACAAGAGATCAGAATCCTCACAGTATTCATCTTTGCTACCGGAGCAAAGGTCTCATCATAGTCAATGCCGTAGGTCTGACTATACCCCCTAGCCACAAGCCTTGCTTTGTACCTTTCAATCTTTCCTTCTGCATTCTGCTTCACAGTGTATACCCACTTGCAGCTGACTGCCTTCTTTCCTAGTGGAAGGGGTGTCAGAACCCATGTCTTGTTCTTACACAATGCCTCCAACTCCTCCACCATGGCCATACGCCATTTCGAGTCCTCCTTTGCCTTCTTCCAGTCAGTTGGAACAGACACAGATTGAAGAGAAGTAACAAATGCTTTGTAGGCTGGTGACAATGCTCATAAGAAACATAGTTTCCAATATCATTTGCATTGAACCCATATCGTTCTGGTGGTATCCCTGCATTTGCTCGAGTAGTTCTCCTCAAAGCAATTTCCCCATCAGTTTGCCCTTCAGCCTGATCTCCATCAGTGGAGACGGAAATCACATCAGCTCTACCTTGTTGTTCTGTTAGTGGCTGATCAAGTTGCTCCCCCTGATGTGCAACACCATTGTCACGCTTTCGTGAATACACCTTGAGTTGCTCCTCCTGCTCTGTTGTCCACCTCGGCACATAGCCAGGCATCTCCCCCTGAATCTGTCTCCTGGCATAAACTCGAGGATTTTTTCTTGATTTATCTTGCCCCACATGTCTTGCTGCAAGTTTGGCTCCTGTTGGTGCTGCTCACTCTGATGTACCGGAATGGCACCCTCAATTGGCTGCTGCACCGAAACAACCCCATCAGCCACAATTGGCTGCTGCTGCTGCTGCGCTGAATTTGGCTGCTGCACTGGAACAGCCCCTGTACCACTACTCTCCCCCTCGTGACCTCCTGATGGGCACGACAAATGGTCAAGGTCTTTGAATAGCACGCTTAGATCAGTCTGGTCACCATAGAAGGGTTCGGACTCACGGAATGTAACATCCATGCTCACAAATGTCCTCTTCTCAACCGGACTCCAGCATTTGTACCCTTTTTGCCCCGAAGAATATCCAATAAAGATGCACTTGACTGCCCGAGGATCCAACTTGTTTACTGATGGCCTATGATCACGAACAAAACAAGTGCAGCCAAACACTTTGGGGGGAACTGGAAATTTATTTTCTGCAAGAATCAACTCACACGGTGATTTCATACCTGTCACCCGGGATGGTGTGCGATTGATCAAGAAAGTGGCCATCATGACAGCTTCACTCCAAAGGAACTTAGGCACATTCATGGTGAACATCAATGCTCGGGCCACCTCCAGTAGGTGACGATTTTTCTCTCTGCCACCCCATTCTGAGGAGGCGTATCAGGACAAGATGTTTGATGCAAGATACCCCTTTCAGACATAAAAGTACCAATGGCCTTGTTAACATACTCAGTGCCATTGTCTGATCTGAGTGCTTGAATCTTTACATTAAACTGAGTCTGAACAAGGGCATAAAAGGTTTTGAAACACTGAAACACTTCATCTTTATGTTTCAGAAGGTAGACCCAAGTCATGCGAGAATAGCAGTCAATGAACGTAACAAAATACTTCATACCACTAACAGATAACACTGGGCATGTCCATACATCAGAATGGATTAACACAAAAGGAGATATGCTCCTTATCCCCTTACTCACATATGAGTTTCTGGTATGTTTAGCAAACTCACACGCATCACAGTTCAGCTTGCTCTTGTCCACACCACTCATTACATCAGGAAATGCTTGATACATTTTGTCAAAAGACACATGCCCCATCCTACAGTGATGAATAAGGGCTCTAGTCTCCTTATTTCAGCAACTGCAGCAAGCATGTGCATTCCCTCCTGCTCCGTCATGCTGCGGTCCATGTACCACAGCCCCTTACGCCTCGCTCCAGTCCCAAGACTCCTGCCCGTCGATCTCTCCTGGATCAAGAACACAAAGCGGTCAACAATGAGTCGACAATCCATTTGATCAACCAGAGAACTCAAGGACACTAAGTTGACAGGAAAAGCTGGCACATGCAACACAGAGGATAATTTTATACTTGGTGTGCAAGTGACTGTCCCAACACCTGTGATGGGTTGGGCTGTGCCATCCGCTGTATAAATGGATTTCGGATTTGTGTGAGGGGAATAGGATGTAAATTCGGTAAAGTCTCCGGCGACATGTTGTGATGCTCCAGAGTCAAGTACCCATTCAGATTTTTGTTTATGGACTGCTATTGATGCATGTTCAATGTTACCTTCATTTGTATCAACAAAGTTTGCATAACTGGTAGCAGTCTCTTGTTCTCCTGTAGTCTGCTTCACCTCGACAGAGGCAGCAACATTTGCCCTGGGAGCATTCCAAGGAGAGGTATTCCAATAACCACCACGTCCAGTCCGACCACCTCTGTAGTTACTGCCACCATTATACCCTCTGCCTCCTCTGTAGTTACTGCCACCATTATACCCTCTGCCTCTTCGGGGCGGTTCAGTACAGAAACGACTGATATGCCTCGGGTTACCACAATTAAAACATTCCCTAGAACCACGCTGATCAGCCACTCTGTAAGCAGATTCAGTCCCAGCTCCTCCTCTAGACTGCAGGCGTACCTCTTCTTGAGACATCGCAGCAATGGCATCATCTAGAGACACGAGTGTAGACTGATGGAGCAGTGCAGCACGTCTATTTTCAAAATCTTGATTGAGACCCTTTAGGAACTGCATCACACGTCTGCGCTCTACCCAAGTCCTGGCAATCTCCATGGACTCTGCATGTGGAAGCTCAAGGGGGTCACACTGATCTAGTTCTGCCCAAAGATGTTGTAGCTCATTCACATACACCATCACACTTCTGTCACTTTGACGAACAGCATGGATTTGTCTTCAATTTGAGACATAAGCATCAGATTTCCTTTACCTGAGTACCTCTTGGACAGCAAGATCCACACATCAGAAACACATGGCAATGCCTCAACAGACGCTGCAATAGGTGGAATCAGGGAGTTCAGCATCCATGCCAATATCAGGGAGTCAGTGACACTCCACTTCTTCCACTCCAAGCTCTCCTTGTCAGCCGGTTCTCCAACAGTCCCAAGAACATATCCCACCAGGCCCTTTGTTTTCAAATCAACAAAGCCCGCCTCGACCAGCTCAAGTAGCTGCTCACCCCATTCAACTTGATATCATTTGGCATGAGTTCGAGCTTTAGAACCTGATCTCCTTGAGACGCAACAAGTGCGCCTCCTGCTGCACCATTTGCTGAAGTCCCCGCAGCATTCGCTGTCATCATCTGCGCCAACTTCTCCAGGGCAGCGGTGAGTTCAGTCCCCATGATAGCCTCTTGATGCAGTTGACCTTCACCAACAAGTCCACGCAGCTGCTCCCCCTTGACTCCTCAGCTGCACACAGACGTCTTCCCCGCCTCCAGGACCAAGCTCCTGCGATCCCCTTCACTCGCGCACCCTGCTGCCGCTGAAGCTGAACAACACCTCCGCTTGGTGCAGCTCCTCCTCCCAAGCTCGCCCCACCTGCCCTGAAGCTCTTGGTGACCAGGAGCTCCGCCTCCTGCCGCTGATTCACCGCCGGCAGCCTCCAGGACCCAGCAACCCTAGCTCTGATACCATGTGGTATTTGGAGTTCTCACCTAGTGTGTGTGGCGGCTTGACACTCCACGGGAGCAAGCACTCCAGAAATAGGTCACCACACATTCACATACATGGGCCTGGGCCTCTCCTGGGCCACTATTCAACATTTCCTTTGTCGGATGCCGTATTAACACCCTGCTGGGTGGTCGATGATGATATCAGTGGCAATGATTCTTAAGAAGTTGGCTGATAAGCATAATCTATCTGTTCTGGTAATTCCGCCTGCTCTATTATTGGTAGTCATTCTCATTCATGGCATGTAAAATGTATGATTTGGATTTGAGCATAGCGTTACTGCCTTTCTAAATATTATTCTGATCCTTGGAGTGAACGCTGTGTTTTATTCACTACCTTAATTCCGAAAAAATGATCTGAGAGACATGATTTTTTTTTTGCAGATTGTGCATACCATCCAAAGCATTTTTTTATCCATAGGCACCATCATGGCGTTATCTTGTGAAAAGAGGCACCGTGTTTCATAATTTATGTGTTAATTTTTTTTATTTTCGTTTCGGAGTACAACCTGCCACTCCCCATTTCCGACAAAGGTATCCCTCATTCCCTCTCAGATGATATTGCTGTTGTGTAGGTTCTACTAGCATCATTCATATTTCTTCTTATAAATCCTACCTTTTCCAAATGCACAAGTGGAATAAATATCAAAATCTTGGTTTATATTCACGTTGCAGGATAGGAGTTTGCAGGTGACCAAGGAGAACCACCGGCCAGTTCAAATTGACCATGTCGCATCGAGGTTTGGCCAACTGCCACAGTCCCATTAAATTTAGCACCTATTGATGACGCTCTCAAACTCAGTATACATAGGTGAAAGAATCAATTCACCAATGGAAAAAAATGTTTTCTGATTTTGACACTCCAGGTTTATATTTTCATGTACAAGTATCTCTGTTACTTATGTGGTATTTGGTCTCATCTTTTATTGTGAACAGAAAACCCTTATTTAGCTCTTCATTATGTTGTAAAAGAAGGGGGTTTATTTTCCTCAAGTAAATGCTGATGAATCTTTTGAGGGAGCTAAGGAACGTTATATTTGAATATGCGGCGACGAAATAAATTTGAAGAACCATGGGCAACGCCCGGCCATTCAACTAGTACATATAAATGAGCTACCCTTACATATTTTTGTAGTCTCACACGAATGTACATATACTCAAATATAGTATAAGTGCACTCACTATGAGTCATATATCATATGACATTGTTTGTATTGTAACGGACATCTAGAGAAGTGATGAGATTAAGTAATAGCCATAGAACGAGCTATTTTTGTATATATCTTTAATTGTATACCTCCATGCTACGGACATGTCTTCTATATACTGGTATATATATGCATGGTAATCGTGGGTGTCTAGATGGAGGTCTCTATGCTGTGGGCGGGTATGGCGGGCCGGGTGCCGGTGCTGGCGGCTTGGGGGGTGCTGGCTTGGGCGAGGGTGGCTTGGGAGTGGGCGCGGGCGGCTTGGGCCCCGGCGGCGAGGGCGAGAAGCCGCAGCGGACCATGCAGACGATGTTCTGCTGGTTGCAGGTGATGACGCAGAGCGGCAGGTCGGGGCCCTTGCCCATGCACCCAAAGGCGCAGCTCATCACCGTGGTGACGCATGCGATCATGCACTGCATCATCCCGTCGAGCTCCGGGTCAGCCTTACCCGTCACGGGGTGCTTCGCTCCGGCTACCTCCACGGGCCTCGCGGCGACCTGAAGGTCAGCGAGGCCGGCTAGGGCCACGAGGACCAGGAGGAGGAGGGTGGAGTTGGTGCCAGCCATGCTGGTGTTGCGGTGTATAGATTGATAAGTACAATTGTGTAGCGATAAGACGGTTTATATAGGGGAACTTGCGTGTTTTGTGTCGCTGGACTTGCATTTTTGGTGTGTGCTGCAGTTGCTTTTCCGCGCACGCACACACACGATACGGGTGATTGACCTATGGATGCATGAAATATGTGTGAGTAGAGAAATATGAATAAATACGTTAGTCCTTCTGTTTATATATGGCCACTTCGTAATCCGTTCTAACTTTGACTGTAGATTTTACCAACAACATATATGTTATATTTCACAAGGTTGGGTTCGTATTTAAATATTACTCCCTCCGTTCCATATTATAAGGTGTTTTAGCTTTTTCGGAATTGGGTGTATTTAGACGTATTTTAGTGTGTAGGTTCACTCATTTTACTCCGTATATAGTTTATATTGGAATCTCTAAAACATCTTATGTTATGGAACAGAGGGAGTACTAGAGGCTGGGATATAACATCTTAAGCTTTTGTCAGTTTTATTTTGGGCTGTATAAAACAGAACTTCTATTGTATTCAAACTTGAATTAGTCTCATAATTGTCTTGCAATCTTTAAATTTAATTTAAGGTGCAGCTCATATATGGTTATAAATCAATTAGCATGCATATTCTGAAACGAGATCTATTATATTTGCTTATAAACAATTATCATTTACATTCTGAAAACATGTCTGCTATTAGAACAGTTATTAACCCCATTGAACGACTACGGGTAGCAAACCCTATTTCCGCTACAATAAAGATGCATCAAAAGCCTAGGAGGATGGCTGCTGGACGGTATCTCTCATGGCTTACAAATGATTTCTTGATTCTGGTAAGGCTTGGTTAATATCTAATATCATGGCTGTTCTGAGTTTACCTTCAGACCTCACTATTTTTGGTACTACCCACACAAGAACTTGTCCTTTTGTTGTTAGCATGGAAGACTCTATTGCATTCCAGAGAATCTTATGCAATTCTTTTATCAATGGGCTTGTAATACATAGAAAGATATTTCAAATATCATAGTTTTATGTTTTATTTCAAGGCTAATTTTTGTTGTACCATTGAAATTCATATAGCTTGAGATGATCTCAAAAATATTTTTGTCATGTTCATTTGTGGAAGCTTGGAATTAATGCCTCTTGTTGTAAACAAATACATGATCATTCAGGAAAGTCACGAAGAAGCTGTAAAGGAGTTACCTAGCAAAGTTAAGTTTTTCTTTAGTGCAGTAGTAGAAGTTTGGGATGCAGAGTTCTATGTCAGAGTTGACGATAACATTAATCTTGACCTGGGTAACTTAGGTTTCACTCTTTGTATGTATTTTTTCCTATTTCTGATTTATTTATCTCAGCTTCTTTTTTCTCTGACTCCTTGCAATTGTTCATTAGCTGGGTTAATTGAGATGCTTGAAGGCCGTCGAGGGAGTCAAGGATTGTACATGGGATGCATGAAATCTGGAACTGTCGTTAGCGATGAGTACGCGCTTTCCTTTCCATTACCACCATCATCATTTTGTATTCATATAACACTGTTGGCATCTCTTCAGCTCCAACTAGATCATCCATTCTTAAGTGGAAGCAGCTTCTACCTTTTGGGGCTAAATTAGTATTGATCCCCTCCAGGCTGATAGCCTTCCTATGTTGTGGACATAGTGGAGTGCACTGAGCATATGAATCATTTTCCCCACCACGGTTATCAGCTTTTGAATTGTTCAATTTCATTGATTAACTTATGATTTTGAGGAATAGCTACCATGATACTCTCATCTCATGACCTTGAGAAAATAGTGTTTAACAGTGCCGGAAAGTCAAAACGGAGGCATGTAGCTCTTTATTTTTCAAAATTCAAAAACCGCATTTTGAAGTTTCAAAAAAATCTGAAAAATAATCCTGGATGTAGATGATAGTGCATCGTACCAACGTGCAAAATCTCAACTCAAAATAATTCAGGTTTCGTAGAGTTGAAATTTTGCACTGTTCACTACTTTCAAATTCAGATTTTGTCAGTTTTATACAGCCCAAAATATAACATATTTCTAGTTGAGATCTTACACGTCGGTATAATACAACATCATCTACATCGAGAATTTTTTCAGATTTTTTTTGAAACTCTAAACTATGATTTTTTATTTTTTCAAAATAAAGAGCTACGTGTTGCCTAGCCAACTTGACATGTTCATGCTGTGTCTACTAAGCTTTTTTTTGGAGTTCATGGCAGGTTTTTGCCATTTGGCAGTTAGCTAGGCTAACTGCGCCTTATAGAGTTAGTGATGAAACATGGTGTGGATGTCGATAAGAAAATATCTGACTTCATTTGACTGAGTGTCGTAATGCTCATATAACAAAATGCGTGACAACCGGCTGACAGCTAAAAATAATGCTAAAATAACCCATATGGTACGGATTATGTTGCACAACCTTTTTTCGATTTGCTTGGAGATTATAGGTGATCTTGTGGATTCTATCTGCTACATGCGAATAGACTTGTAAGAGACATTAAGCTGCGGTTCATTTTGCATCATGTGCTTTTAAGATGTAATTGTCGAGATTCCGCTATATCCTTTGTTATTTTAGTAAATGGATCTATCCGATGCAAGGAAAACAATTGCGATGATTCTTCACTACGTTCATTCTCTAGCTTCTTGTTTTTTATCTTCATTTATTGATCTTTAGTTCTCACTTCTCAGGTACTTTTGTCATGCTTTGGGTTTCCTTATTTATCCTCACAAATAAATTGGCTCGCTACATCAACATAAACAGGTAATTAATGTGTATTTATCTCAAGTGATGCTAAGCTAAACCATTTTGTCTATCAACACCAACCAAGTTGCTGAGAGCAATGGCAGTGTGTGTCATATCCAGAGATTTTGAGTCTGCTCTATGTTATATGCATTGGTGGGAGTGGGTTCGTTGCAGTTTGAAATACTCCCTCCGTCTCAAAATATAAGACGCACTATTTTTATGCTGGTCTTTGGTACTCAACTTTGACCATTAATATATTATAAATTATGTGGATTGAGAATATGTAAATGGTACGGTTGGGTTCATCTTGTAAACTTTTTTCATTTCATATAATTTATACTAACTTTGTAGTTATATTATAATCACAAATCATGGTCAAAGTTGTACATCGTTGACCAGCGAAATTAAATGGCGCCTTATATTTTGGGATGGAGGGATTATCACAGTTAGGTCGGGTATTTCTTGGTCAATCAGAAGATCATTTGGTTTTCTTGATCGACTTTATTCTTCAATATGTAATTTTGAAATACGGAACATTTGATATGAACATTGGTGCCAACATATGGTTTTCGTGTACGCTATGAAACATTATTATTATGAGGGAAAACTTACGAGCTCTTTGACCATATTGTCTGATATGTGTGAACATCTTACATTCATAGTCAGGGCCGGCTCTATATTTTTCGGGGCCCTAGTGCGTGGTTGAAAAATTGGCCCCTATAACTACTACTCCCTCCGTTCCAAATTACTTGTCATCCAGAATGTATCTAGTCATGTTATAAGTATAGATACATCCACTTTTTGGCAAATGGATGACAAGTAATTTGGAACGGAGGGAGTATATATCTACACATATGACGCAAAAAATTAATAGTTTGCATCCAACCATACATTCTTATTCCAGGATATCCATAAATAATTATATAAACAATTAATCAATATCATATTACGGCACGAAGTCTAAACGAGTTGCAAATATAACAAATAATATTCCCTTCTAATTTGATTACCTCTAATAAGAACAAAATTTCAATAAGTTCGTCGTCAATAATGCTTTAGAGTGCTTCACAAAAAAACTTTTTCGAGCATTTCTGGATGCAAAATCATTGAGGACAATTTCCAGATCAATGTTGTCCAAAATATCCTTCTCAATACAGCACGTAGCCAAGTCATTCAATGTCTTGTAACATAGTTGACCTCAAACAATTTTTCAGTAGTTTCAGTTTAGAGAAACTTCTTTCGGCTGAGACTACAATCTAGTCAAGAGGATCCGATAGCAAACTGAAGAATCTCATGTGCCGACATCAAATTATCCATCGTCACTTGCAACACTTTTAACTCAGAGAAAAATCATCAAGATCAACATCATGCGACGAGCTAACAAAGGCGAGGCTAGCTGATCTACTGATTGATGGATCAATCGATTGGCATAGCTAGCCGCGGCCTGGCTTACAGCCTTTTCCTCTTCCCTTATGGTACTGCCGCTTCGGTTTTTACATTTTAATTATTTTCAGCCCATTAATACCCAATGTACATAGACACACATATGTAGGGATGGGCCCCCCTCAGCCATGGGCCCTTGTGCGCTGCACAACCTCGCCTAGGGCCAAAACCGGGTCTGTTCATAGTTATCACAAACTAAACAAATAAACTAAAAAAATAGTTGTCCTGGGCTATGAAACATATTTTTAATAAATTAGTCTTACGCTAAAATTTCTTTTATATGAAATATTATGATAGAAATTGGGTAGGACTAGCAAACAGACGACCTTCGGAAAGCCCTGTTTGTGCAGCGCGGAAGTACTCCCGTGATGCAAAATGTCGCATCTAGAACGGCCCGGACGGAGGACTTTTTCTCTTTACGTTCTTTACTTTTTTCTGCACGTGTATTGCGTATTTCTTTGCGGAAACCCCTTTTGGAGCTCGGGCACCATTGCACCCGTTTTTTCAAAAAAAATTGAAAAAAATTAAACGAGTTTCAAAAAAATCCAAAAAAATACTAGCTGATGTATATCCATGTCCTCTACGTACGGTACAAATTATTTGAGAAAAACAAATCGTATTACGAGCTACATAAAAATAACAAATTTCGAGAGCAGCAACAAGTAACAATAGTATGGATTTTCTGTCAGAAATTTATCTTTTTTCTGAAGGCCACAAATTTTTTTATTTTCTTACGAAATTTCTTGCGTACCTGCACAACATGTATATCTTGTTGTGTAAAAAAATGCAGATTTTTTTGAAGCAAAAAAGTACGATTTTCAAAAAATTCAAAAAAACAGCAGCAGTGTGCCCGAGAGCCAAAACTTCGTTTCCATTTCTTTGTGTACTTCTTCATGGTACACATGTGCTTTACAGTGCACCGTGAAGTACATGTACACCAAAAATTCATGTATATTAAAAGAGGGAGTACATGCATGCACATTGAAAAAGGATTACAAGTAAATTAAAAAAATACAAGTACACCAAAAAACGGAGTAAAAGTACACTAAAAACAGAGTACAACTACACTAAAGACGGGTAGATTTACAATAAAAAAAACAGAGCGCAAGCACATTAAAAACCGGAGTAACATACATCAAAACAGAACTAGAAGCGTATCAGTTTTGAAAACAAAAAAAGTTCATGAAAACCTATTAACATGAGATGTGATTTTCAGCGCGAGAAATGCAACAATGAAAATCGCTTGTAATGCGGACGAACGGTTCATTTCGGTTTAGATAATAGAAGGGAGAAGGCACATGTGACGAGGGTACACCACAAAAGAATTTGACAAGGTCGACTTTTTTCTAGTTTGTCGGGGAACTTTTTAGTGATTACCATACAAATTGAGCACATATGTGTTAAATGGTCCAGACGGTGGTCGTCCATGTTGTCTTCTCTATAGGCGGTGCGACATATCGAGGAGCTCATAACCCTTTGCCCCCCTATACAACAAAGGAAATGGTAGAAAAAATAAAGGGTGTTCTTATTTGACGCTGGGAGTGTGAAGCAGGCAGAGTTTTTCTATATAAATTATGAAAATTCATAAATTCCAAAAATATTTTATCATGTATTTTAAAGAAGTTGTTTCTGAAACAAATTATATAGTTAAAAATAATAGTTCATGCAGGTGGAAAAACATGTTCATGTACTATAAAATAATTGTTCACACGGGTAGAACAAATGTTCACATGGTATAAATAATTGTTCAGACATGTAGAATAATGTTCACATAGTTTGAAATAAATAGTTCACATGGGCAGAATAAATGTTTGTATGGTTTAAAATAATTGTTCATGTTAGGTAAAATAGATGTTCACTCGATTTTATTTTTTTGCGCATAAGTTTCAAAAAATGTTCACGCTGTTTGAAATAATTATTCAGGAGATTCATAAGTGTATTTGCTTATTACACAAGAAAAACATTCATATAATTTTTAAGAACAAGAAACATGAACGGAAAAGAAAAGAAAATAAAACGAAAGGAAAGGGAAAGAAAAAAAGGAAAAAAGTAAGAAAGAAAAAGAAAACGGAAAAAGAAAACGAAAGGAAATAGTTAGTGGAAAAAAACATACCTGGGCCGGCCCATCAAGAGGGTTCACGTGGGCGTCAGCATCCTAGTTGACGCTAGAATCGTTATACAGCGTTATATAGGATTTGCCAAAGATAAAGTATTTAGCCGTTGTGGTCTTCCTGCTACTTCGATGGGCTAATTTGAGCCCACATTGACCAAGAGCAACCATGCGCGCGCAAATCCGGTGGCTGTCTGCAGCTTCCGGTTTCGTAGTATTCTGAATGGCGTGATGCTGCCAACGACAGCGAGGTTTAATATTCAGGAACGTTGGAATAATGGGCAAGTCCGTCACAAATCCTGGCTCATTTCATTTGGCGTTTGAGCATGGAGACGACGAGCAGCCATGTTTATCGATGGACGCACAGGTCAAACTTTATCCAATCGTCAGGTGGTTCATCCACTAAGTTTAAGTTCTTGGCAGAAAAAGCAGGGCGTGAAGTCACTTGTTCTCGCCGAGACCTTTTGCTGCCGAGCCCGTTCCCAGTGCCCGTGCCGACGATCGAAACCGGCAAAGCTCGTCGGAAACTTTGCGGCTTCCGCTGGTTTTCGTCGTGTGAGTCCTAGGTGAGAACGCCGCGTTTTGGCCGTTTCCCGGCGATAAGGCACGGGCGCCGTCGTCCTCGTCATCATATATCGTCTCATCCTCTTCCACTGGATCTGTACGCCGTATGTATCCACCCAGGAATCATGGCGTCGCTCGAAACAGAACAAAATTCATTGACACAGCGTCCTTCTGCGTGTCCGTATCAACGCGCACTCGCTGCAGTGCTGCACCTCTGTGAAGTGTGAATGTCCCACACACTCCCGAGGTCCGAGTCTGCAGAGCAGAGATGCTTGGTGCTTTCTTCTCGGCTTGCATTATCCGCTGTTGGCCGCCGTGATGAGTGCTCCCGTGAAGAGAATGCAAATGGAATTATTGCGGAGTAGGGAACTTTGGTTGAATCGACCAACAGAATATTCAAGTGCGACGGCTTCTGAATCGCAAGTGGGTGCTGCATTAAACGAAAAATCAGTTTTCAATATGAGCTTTTCTCTCCTGTTCACATTTCAACCTCGAAAAGCAGCTAGGAATCTGGTTTCTAAATAATAACATTGTCCAATGATATTCATCAACATTCAGCTTTGCATCAAGTCTGTGTATCTCACTATTCTTACTTCCAGAGCAACTTCTATTTTTTGGTTTCTGTCAAATCGAACAACATATGGAGTTGAAACTATGTAGGTCATCGGAACATTATAACTTTAACATGTAGGAAATAGTTATAAGTTGTTGCTGACATATAAAATATACTAGTCGAATGCACATGTGTTGCCACGGCCATCACCCATTTCTCATGTGTAAAAATAAAATGCACATAAATATTCATGTATAGAAAAACCTAGCCACACAATATTACAAAATTCAAATATGTTTGTAACCATTAGATTTTGAAATATGCCACTATCATGACGTATGAATGATCATGAAGATTGTTGCTCAAATTTGGTTGAGCAACTTCAACTACTAAGCAATTCCTTGTAGACTATATTCCATGTGGTCGTTACTAAGGATTCGGTTCTTTTTCGTTTCGTTAAATTATTGTTCTCGTCCTTTCCCTTGTTGTTGATTGTGAGAACCTTGATGTTGCTCTACATGGTCGCTCGGGATAGCGTGATGTAGAGCAAAGTGAAAACCGCTTTCGGTAGGTACACGCCAACAATCAGGATGGTCTGTGCTTGACCCTTATTGATCGTGATGGAAAAGTATCTCACTATTCTTACTTTCATAGCACCTTCTACTTTTGGTTTCTCTCGGATAGAACAATATATTGATTTGAAACAACGCAGATCACTAAAACATTATAACTGCAACATGTAGGAAACGGTGTCAATTATATCTTTAGAACGAAGTCTAAGTCGATTTAGATACTTTTATGTCTGAATCAATTGTGCCATATATATAGTCGTTCGAACTAATTGCCATATAGTTGCATTGTCTCATCTAATTTATATTAACCTATCTTTGCTCAATCCTGAACAGAGAGATATCATACGGCTTAGGACATCGACTTAGGCATATAAACATCCCAATCAACTTATATTTATCAAAACAATTAGGTGGTTCAGTTTGGCAGCTCGCTAACCCGAAATATTTCAAAACCATGGTATTTCACTACGTGGCAAAGAGATATTTTAGTCTTTGTAAAACCACGGTTTTCGAAAAAAAGAGGTTTGTACTTCTTTCTTCAATACAATAAAAATAACTCAGTTTTATGGTTTCAAAATCATGGTATTTTAGTGTAGCCAAACACCTCAAATTGTTAAGAAAATAATACATTGCCTAGCCATTTCCATCAATTTG
Source organism: Poa pratensis (assembly GCA_947311845.1). NCBI lineage: Eukaryota > Viridiplantae > Streptophyta > Magnoliopsida > Poales > Poaceae > Poa > Poa pratensis. The sequence continues at coordinate 16,753,138 of CAMZMU010000047.1, forward strand.
GATTTTTGAGATAATTGACTAGTGCATCAATTCAATATGATATCAGAGACAGAGGTCTTTAGTTCAAATCCTAGCCTACGCAATATTAAAATAAATATCTATGGACACCTTAAATCCACGTTCTAGCCCCATGAAGAAAAAGCCCACATGCCTAGACGTGAGGGGGGAGTGTCAAGAATATAATACATTGCCCAGACATTTCATCCGTGCAAACTTTTGAGATAACTGACTAGTGCATCAATTCAATACACATTATTTAATACTAAATTTTTTCTAGAAACAATTGTACACTTAATTTGCATCCAAACGGTGCCTTAGTTTTGCGAAATGTAGCACAAAGGATGGTTAGGCAATACTCAGATATAGACTGAATAGTTCACATCAGAGTCTTGCCGCTTCCTTAAAAAAACATATTGACTGAATTCCTACAAGATTGAAAGTAATCATGTAGAAACAAAATTGCTTAATATGACAATCGTCCAAAAAAAAATCGTCTAAAAATCAAAGAAGCGTGGAGATATACGTTTGGTGGGGGCCAACTAACATTCCCCTCGGCTACTTGGTACGGAAGCGGACCATGAGTCCAACTCGCTGCCCTGGTTTCTAGCTACACATGCATTGATCCCAATTATGCAATGGTCCAACGAACGATACATGTCGACTTGAACATTATGTCTTCAACATCTAGAAAATAGTTCCAAGTTGTTGGTGCCATATAAATATACTAGTTGAATGCACGTGCATTGCCACGGTCATCACCCATTTCTCACTGTAAAAATAAAATACACATAAATATTAATGTATAGAAAAAGATAGCCACACAATAAAAAAAATCAAATATGTTTGTAACCATTACATTTGGAATATGCCACTATTGGGAAAATATGCATGATCATGGAGACTGCTGCTCAAATTTGGTCAAGCAACTTCAACCGCTAAGCACTTCCTTGTAGACTATATTCCATGTGGTCGTTACTAAGGATTGTTTTTTTTTTCCGTTTCATTGAATTATTGTTCTGGTACTTTCCCTTGTCGTTGATTGTGAGGACCTTGCTCTCCACGGTCGATCAGGACAGCGTGATGTAGGGAAAAGTGAAAACCGGCTTCGGTAGGTACACGCCAACAATATGGATGGTCTGTGCTTTACCGTTATTGATCGTCATGGCAAAGTATCTCACTATTCTTACTTTCGTAGCACCTTCTCTTTTTTGGTTTCTCCCAGACATAATAACATATGGAGTTCAAACTACACAGGTCACGGAAACATTATCACTGCAACATGTAGGAAATGGTTTCAATTTCATCTTGTCACGGAAACATTGTAACTGTACAATGGTCGATTTATAACTGTACAGCTTAGGTGGCCTCGGGCTCCCACACGGCGATGGTCCTATGGGGCAGGATCCTGGCCTAGTGTGGTTGGGTGGCGTCTTCATGCTGTTTGAACAGCAGGGTCGTCGACCAGACTGGTTCGACTTCGGGCAATGTGAAGTTTCATCTTGTTTGCTACGCCAGGGCGGTGGCCCCGGAGCAGGTGGATTTGGGTGGCATCCTGGTGTAGTGCGGACTGTAGGCTCGTCGGCCCTGACTGGTTCAACTTCGGGCTATGCGAGGTTTCGTCCTGGTTGCTACGTCGGGGCGGCGGCCCGGGAGCAGGTGGTGTGTTTCTAGTGCGTTTGGTCCACTTGTGTCGTGTGGGCGGCGGGTCGCCTCGCTTGTGCGGTTTTTTGGCCATGTTTTCCTTATAAACAGGGCGTTGTACAGTTTGTATGGTTTTTGGACCCGGTTTCCCTTATAAACTGGGTCATCTCTTCTATCTATTCGAGCAGTGGAAATCGACCACTTTGACCTAAAAAAAAATTCACCTTTAGAACGAAGTCTAAGTCGATTTAGATACTTGTATGTATGTGTGCAATATATATATAGTTATTTGAACTAATTGTCATATAGTTGTCTCATCTAATTTATATTAACCCATCTTTGCTCAATCCTGAACAGAGAGATATCGGATGGCTTAGGACATCAATTTAGACATAAAAACAAAGCCGACTTATATTTATCAAAAAAAGTTGGCTCAGTTTGGCAGCTCAGTTTTAGTTAAACCGAAGTATTTCAAAACCATTGTATTAATACAAACTCTATTAAAAATGGTATTTCACTGCCCGGCCAAGAGATACCTTAGTTTTCATAAAACCACAGTTTTTTGGAAAAAGAGGTCTGGACTTATTCTTCAATACAGTGAAATTAACTCAGTTTTTGGAAAACCATGGTTTCAAAACCGTGGTATTTTAGTGTAGCCAAACACCTCAAATTATTTAAAACTAAAGTTTTTCTAGAAACCATGGTATCTCAAGAATACTTCAAAAATACTTTGCATTCAAACGGGGTCTTAGTTTTTTAAAATGTAGCACAAAGGATGCTTGGGCAATACTCAGATATGGACTGAATAGCTTGCAGCAGAGTCTTGCTGCTTCCCTAAAAAACATATCGACTGAATTTCTACAAAATTAAAAGAAGCCATGTAGAAACAAAATTACTGAATATGACAATCGTAAAAAAAGGGATATTTTACGGTACATCCTACTACACATTTTCGGGTGTAGTATATGTCTCATCCGATGGCTAAAATTAATTGGGCCAGTTTTAGGCCCAGGGACAAAAACGACTTTTTTTAGACAAAACAAAAACGACTTCTTCTATGTAATTAAATATCTTCTTCAACACATGTATACTCCCGATGACGTAAATAACTTGCCATGACCGAATTCAAATCCAGCAGCACCTCGTGTTCGCAGGCCCAGGAATGCAACTTCCTTCCCCTCCCGCGAACCCTAACCCAAGCCGCCGCCGGCGCGCTCCCGCTCTCCTCTCTCTCCCCTCCCGCCCCCCTCCCTCTCCCGCGTCGCTCCCGTGGGCGACAGGGGAGGGCTCCCAGTTGTCCACCGCCGGGTCCCGCTCCTCCCGCTCTCCCGCCTCGCCGCCGCCGGTTGGCGCCGCCGGGCTAAGCCCGGGCGCTGGCGGCGGCGGGGCCTTCTTCCCCTCTCGCGGCGACTCGGCACGGGCCGGGTGGCCTCGTGGGGCGGCGGGCTCGGCCGAGGGCGCGCCGGCGCGGCCGGAGGCGGTGTGGCAGCTCGGTGGTGTCTTCTGCGCGTATGGTGGCGGCGGCGTCCTCGGCGACGTCCTCCTCGGTGCGGGGCAGCGGCCTCTCCCCGGTGGCCGGCATGCAAGGGCCATGGCGGCGGGCTCAGCGTGGAGGAGATGGCCAGGGCGGCGCGGCCTGGTAGAGGGACGGCAGCAGTGACCACGGCGATGCAGCGTGGCAGAGGGACCTATCGGGCCAGATCTGGGCCTAGATCTGGACCAGGGTGGGTCTGATATGGGCCTGATCATGGGCCTGACGGGACCGTCTGCTGTGTCCGGTCGGCGGCCGCCGTTGGCGGTGGAGGGTTGTGATCCCCTCCGGTTGGCTGCGACTGCTGTCCATCTGCTACCTGGATCTGAACCAGGCGGAGGTGGACTTGGGCGTCGGCCCCTATCTTCCGACCCCTCGATCACGCGGTGGTCTTTTGTCGTTCCACGGGGTTGAGGTCGCGGATGCCGGGGCGGCGGCTCCGGAAGATGGACTGCACGGGGCGTCTCAACGGCGGGGCGACGTGGCGGTGGTGATGGTCTGTCTCTTTGGTCCATGAGGGTGGCAAAGAGGGGACGACGGGGACTCCTGGTGGTGGCAGCGCCCAGATCGTGTGTTGGAAGCTCGGCTAGGGGATTGGTGTTGGTTTGAGGTACCGAAGGTGGCATGAGTGGTTCCGGGCGAAATCCCGCGCTTTGGCGCCGACGACGGCGACGCCTGCTGATGGCCCTTCACGTAGTTACCTGCGTGAAAAGTAAATGGGTTAGGTTGAGACTCCAAGTGCAGAGTGTTTAGTAAGTGGAAGACGTGTTTTCCCCATGAGGGGTGACTCGAGGGTTTAATATCGAACTCTCGGGGAATCAGTAGTGAAGATTTATCTTTCCTATCCTTCTTTTGGTTACCTACAGGTCCTCAACCTCACCTAGTGGTTGTCAAGCACAAGGTGTGAGAATGATATCAAGATAATATGCAATGCAAACAAGAAATAAATATGCAATGGTGCTAAATAAATATGCAAGGATGGTGGTAGCAATGATAAATGATATTTTTGAGTTTTATATGATGAATGCAAGATGTAAAAGTGTTTTTGTATTTTCGGATTTTTAAATGGCAGAAAATGGAAAAGTGGTAAAAGTGGTTGGAAAGGTGTTTCTTATGATTAAAAATGGACCGGGGTTCATGGTTTTACAAATGCACTCTCTCTTTAATAAAGTGGTAGACAATGAAACACTAGAATTAACATATGATATTGCAACACAACAGTTTAATGACAAGTTACTAATTATATGGGCATCACGTCCTAGCATAGAGACCTTTTAGTTTATTATTAGTCTCACTTATACTCCACCAAGATGCGAACAAAATCATAACACCTCAGTAATTAAGATAACTCAGAGTATAGCAATAAGTATCATGACATGAAGTTAAAATAAGAACATGCTAGATCTAGTCATGGAGTAGTGGCAATGGTCACACCCACATCTCCGGTAGCATGGTATTTCTTTTTATCCCTAGTGAGGCAACAAAGTAAGGTAGAGATACCCAAGTGGATCGCAGAACTTTCTCTCACGTTCACTGCACTAGCCACCCACCGTTACTCCAACTAATGCACACGTTCCCCCTCACACGCTCTTATAAACATGCTTGATCATGACAAGTAAATAAGAACGGGGTACATAATATGCATCTACTTTCATAACTGAAACAAAACCATTACAATCTCAAACATATATTAACTCATAAAAATATCCACCACAAAGGTATTACATAGATGACCGTAATCATGTTCAGCAGCTCATACGGTACTAATTAGTGAAGCTCAAGAGAGAGGAGAGATACATAAGTTACTTCCACAAACCCATAGTCCAGAGGTGGACTACTCCCTCTTCATCATGGAGACGGTGGAGAAGTCGTTGGAGAAGATGGAGACCACGCCGGCAGCGCCCCGCCGGAGTTTTCCCTCTCCAATCTGCAGCTCCAGGTCTCTGTTTCGTTGTTTCTGTGTTTCTGCGCCGCTCCTTTCCGAAGGGCGTCAGGGACTATTTTTATAGTCGGTTTTAGGTCAAAACCAAGTCGGTGGAGGAAAGATCGATGACAACGGAGCTCCGAGGACCAAAAGGGGGGGTCCCACGCGGCCCAGGTACCTGGCCGCGTGGGCCCACTCAACTTTGGCCTCCGGCTTCCTTTCGTGTGCTTCCTTGGCTCCTACGCTTTGTTCCTTCCAAAAACTGATGCCCGTAAAATATTAGGTCATTTGGACGTCGTTTGGGTCCCTGAAACATTAAAATATAGAAAACGGGGTTTTCTGACTGTGCAGGGTTAATTCCATAAAAATAGGAAACATACCAAATATTCCCAAAATCATTATAAAACAGTGATATAACCCTTATATGATGCAATATGACTGGAATATAAGTAAAATAATGCAAAGTTCATGTATGCATTTTACATGCATCAACATCCCCAAGCTTAACCTATACTCGTCCTCGAGTATGAAGGTGATAAAACTAACATGGACTTTGCATTTTAATACTATCAATGGATATCAAAGATGATTACTATTGCTACATAGAGTCAAATGATTCATTCTTAAAAGGAGTAGCAATATGCAAGATAGTTTATGAAGTGACATCAAGTATTCAATGCAAGGATGTTCAATGATAATTCACAAAGTGTAACATAAAAGAAAGTACTATGGACCACATGTATGCATAATGAGAAGAAAGAACATCCTATAATGGCCATAGAGTATTGATGAAAATCTGAATATAAAAGGTGGACACTTTGGAAAGATATATATAAGTAGAGGTAAAGCATGAATAAGTTTCATCTAACTTCTGAACTTCTCTACTTAAGTTAATGATTGTAATGTGGTAATCCTTGGTGTCAATAACGAGGTGTACCCTCATCAAATCCCATGGTTAAGGACCTAGGGTTGAGATTATGGGGAGAGAACGTGGTAGTACTGGTAGTTTCGTCGGCTGACAAGCAGAGGCAAAGATTTACCCAGGTTCAGGCCCCTCGGGTGGAGGTAAAGACCCTACTTCCTGCTTGTCTGTTATTGATCGCTGGAGATTATGTGGTTACAAGGAGGCTCCGGCGTGATGACGATCTCGCAAGAGCTTTGGTGGTTCGAGTATGGCTTGGTCCTAGATCGGCACCCCTCCCAGCCCTTAAATAGGCTGGGTCTCGGGAGTTTGTAACCGACCTAGTTTACACATAAGGAAAGTATAAACCGACTATGTCTATGTCTAAACTTGGAAGTTACTCCATCGTGTTGGGCCTCTCGTCTTGGGCTTCGAGTCGTATCTTCGCTAGTTGGGCTTTTAGTCATCACGTGCACCAGGTACCCTTACGGTAGGGTACCCGAGATGTATATCCTTGTCAGTAGCAATGAAGGATAATCTCAAAACCATCCTTCTCTACATTTGTTAGTCGAAGAAAACCTTTTGCCATAATTCTATCGGGTGCGCGTCAGCGCTCCCGATGGGAGTAGCCCCCGAGATTGTGCTTTATTACTTGTAATGGAGGATAATCTCAGAATCACCCAGTCATGATCATCTTTAGTCGAAGAAATTTTTGATACGCTCCCGATGGGAGTAATATGTATTTGATCGTAGAAACAGTCGAGTGAACATACACTCGACAACCAATCGAGTGATTAATATGCTTTGGGCGAACCCGACATCTTTTCTGAACAAATTTGCTGCAATGACGTCAGGGATGACGTTTTATGGCGACTGCGCCACCTGACACGCGGTGGCGTGCGCTGTGCTGCGAGAGATGGGACGTGACACGTCTTGTGGGCCCATTGTACAGCCGTTTGGACTGGATTTGACCGTTCAGGCACGATTTCTCCAGAGCCATGATGGTAGTTCCTAGATTCCCGTGCGTAGGGGGCGGAGTGGCCGGCGACGGTTGCCCTCCGTGGCTGCCACGTGTACGGTTAGATTTGCTTATGTGCCCACGATCTCGCATCGACGGTGCGGATTCTTTTGCTTTTGAGGTTAAAAAGGGGACGGCGGCGTAAATAGTGTTTTTACTTGCCATTTGCTCTCCGCCGCCGCTACTTCTTCTTCCTCCTCTCGCATCGCCATTGCCTCAGAGCAAAGCTTGTGCAACCACCACCGCGATGACGAAGCCTACCACCCGAAGGGGCAGGAGTGCTGCATCGGCGGACAGCGCCGCGGGAGCCGCTGCCAGTGGCTTGAAGAGGGAGAAGGGCGCGTGGACCAAATCCACCTGCAGCAAGAGGATGCTCCGGCCTGCGGAACGACGGGCTGATCCCTGAGGACACCTCTCAAGTTCGCCTCCCCGGTGCCGAGGTAATCCCGCGCCCAGGCCCCAATGAGCGGGTCTGCTTTGTTGATTTTGTGAACAGGGGATTCTCCTTCCCTGTTCACAACTTTCTTCGTGCACTGATGCACGTGTATGGAGTGCAATTGCACGATTTTACGCCCAATGGGCTTTTGCACATTGCGTGTTACTTCGTCCTTTGCGAGTGCTTCTTGGGCGTCGCACCCCACTTTGGTCTGTTCCGCCGCATCTTCAACGTCAAGCGCCAGCACAGCACCAAGGGACCTGGTGGTTTTGGAGTACAAGCTCGACCTGATGTCGAGTACTTCAAGATCAACTTCCTGGAGTCTGTGCAAGGATGGCGCCAGAAGTGGTTCTACATCAAGGATGTGACCATTGGCGACCAAACCTTCGGGTTGCCTTCCTTTGACGCAGACGCCCTGGTGAAGAAGAGGCCATCATGGATTGCCCAGCCGACCGGAGTCGAAGCCGAAGAGGCTGACATTCTGATGGAGAAGGTGCTGAAGCTTCAGACCACTGCTGGTCGAGAGGTCACAGGGATCCATCTGCTAGCCATTATGGCCAAGAGGCGAGTGCAGCCTCTCCGAGCCCGAGTGCATGCTTTGTGGGCATATGGTGGGGCTTCTGATCCAACCCGCTCACGCGCAGTGGAGCTATCTGATGCGGAAGCGGAGAAGTTGGTAAGGAGCCTTACCAAGCTTACTGATGAAGATCCCTGCGAGATGAACTCGCCTGTGCCTCCTTATGAGACCAGCAACCCTCTGCCAGAGGTAACAGTTGATACTACATCTCAGTTGATATGCATGTGTGATGTTGAATCCTTTGTTTATGTGTGCAGGGACACAAAATGTTTGAGTCAATGCCTCCCTTGCCAGAGAGCGGCCCAGTGCCAGACAATGAGCCACTCGAGGCAGATTCTGATGATGAGATGGCTTCACTCGCCACCGCACACACGCCAGAAGCCGATGAGGGCGATGCTGAGGTGCAGGGCAAGCAGAAGCGGTCGCGCGACGAGGAAGACACCGCTGACTCGGAGGAGAAGGAGGAAGACAGGACGGAGTCGATGACGGCGCCACTCGAGGTTCCCCCGATTCGCTCGCTTCCCCCTCGACCACCGAAGAAATCGCGCCCGAGCATGGGTGTGCTTGCACCTGGTCGATTGTGCGACCTTACTGAAGAGTAAGTATCATGTGCATATGCTTTGTAATGTTATGAATAATACACCTTGTATACTTATAATGTGTGAAACAGTGTTTCCTCGATGAGGATATGCCTCCGCCACCTACGGCGGAAAAGAGCAGCGCAGCGTCCACTGCACGGACGCTGCCACCAGAGCAGCCGCCTACCCCGGCGACTCCTGCCGCTACAGCCACAGCTACGCCACCCCAGCCGGAGGTTGCAGCAACTGAGAGTGGAGCTGCGGCTGCAGGTGTCCCTGCGTCGACTTCTTCCTTCTTGGAACACGTAAGTTTGTGCTTGCCAAGTTTTAATCCTCAAATGCGAAATTTTTGCCTATACTCAGTTATTGAGTTGTGAATTTGCCCATGTCGTGTACTTAGGCGTTTGTGCGAGAGTTGCTGAAGGCTGGTGCCCAGTATGTGCACAAGGAGACTGAAGCCGCCACCCTGCAGCAGCAACTCGAAGTTGCAAAGAGTGCGTATCTTTTTATGCTATCACCACTTGTTGAGGGTGATTTCTCTTGCAGCCTACTAATCATGTGCATCTGTTTTTTAGAGGCCGCCACTGAAGCGGCAGAAAATTTGAACAACGCCACCCGTCGAGTGGCTGATCTGGAGAAGAGGCTGAAAGCAGCCGAAGTTAGGGAGGAGTCGGCGATTGGTCGACTCTCTGCCGCCAGCACCAGCTTAACTGGTAAGAATTTTTGCTCTGTTCCTTAGATGTTTGAGGTTTCTGATATATGGTGCTGATTATTTTGCCCATATGCTAGGCGTGATGGATGGCCCGACTGCTACTGGCAAGCAGAGCCTTGGCACCTCACTTGATGAAAGTGTGGCTGTCTCGGAGGCTACCAGTAGCAGAGCAGGGGAGATGCTAACGCAGCGGCGAGTGCCCTGGGCGCCCTCCATGGCAGCTTCTTCCCCGGCGAGGAGCTACCATCTTCCTTTGCAGAGCTGGTTGAGCTATTCAAGCCTGAAGGGACTGCCGTCGCTGACTTCGTCGCGAGCAAATGGTAAGTGGTGCTCAGACTACTTTTCTCATGTTGCTCGCGCACGGAGTCGAGGCAGATTTTGACGCAGCCACAAAGAAGTTTCCACGGGGTCCTGATGGCAAAACCGTCGGGCTCGGCACTTGGATGGAAGCCGCCAAAACATATGCCCAACAGCTGGTAACAACTGTTGAAGAAAGGGCAGCCAAGGTCCAGGCGAAGAAAACTTCCTCCAAGAAGTCGACGACTTAGCCAGTGACCCCTTTGTTTGACTAGGTCTAGGAATTGCGTCACTTTGCTTTTGCTATATGTAAATTATCAGACATCGTATCTGTCTTGTTATGAAACATGAACTTCAGTGATCGGGAGGCGCAGCCCCCGAGCCTTTTGTTTGAGCTCTTTTATGCTTCCTTATGCATTGAATTATTCTGACTGTAGAACCGAGCTTCTAAACCATCGACTGGCCCTGTTGTGGGTGGTTCTTCGAAGTCACGAAGCGTTAATGACCAGAAAATTATGGACTTTCTCATCAAAAGCTTTCCGAAGTTACTCGCGAGCTGAAGGAAACACAAGATGCGTATGCTGAGTTGCAGTCGAGGCCATCCCCAACTACAGAGCGAGAAGCCTTTTTGCTTGAGGAGTTGGAGAGAGTAAATCTGCAACTCGAATGTAAGACATTTTTGATCATCGAGATCTCTTTGCAAGGTGACTCGACTGGGCGATGAAGCCCTTTGCTTTTGCGCAGTGTTTGCTGACCCAATAAAGGAGGAGGCACGAATTCAGGATCGACTCGATGGTCATGCGAGTAGCACTGAATACTCCGCCCACCCCTTCTGGTCAGACAGGGCGAAGAGCGCCATTTTGGTAAGGCTTCTGGACCGGGCTTGGCGCACAGCCATTCGACTGGAGACTTGCAGGTTGGCTTTATTTCGAGTCCACGAAGCTTTGTTTCCTTTGAATGAGCAACCACAGGGCCTTGTGGCTTTGCTGAAGAAATTTCGAAAAGGCAAGGCGATCAAGAAGTTTGTGCGTGAGCAACTGATTAGCGGGGCTAACGTTGCTCTTGCCTTTGTGCGATCGCACCTTCCGCACCTTGATTTGAAAAGGATTGCGATGGGACCCGCACCCTTACCAGGTGGTGGTCCTGTGCCGATGGAGGAGCACTACCAAGAGACACGAGTGGACGCACTGGTCCTAATCCATCGTGTGCTGAAGGAGGAGGAAAAATGGACCGAGCCCAAGAAACCTGTTGAGTAGGTTATGTGTAGGGGGGTAACTCCAAAGTGTAAAACGCAACACTTGTGATTATTGTACATTATTTGTTCACTTATATGTATGCAGCCCCCGAGTGTATTGAGTGGGGTTTATGAAAAACATTACATAAGATCATGAATTACACAGCCCCCGAGTGCTCGAGTGAGGCTATGAATTTTATGAGAGTTGAAGCTTCAACTTATGCCTACAGGCTCAGCCCCCGAATAATTGATGGGTTGAGCAACGTTTGTGTTTATAAATATGATTTTATGACCCAGCCCCCGAGTAAATCGAGTGCGGCTGGGGTATTATGTTGAGGACAAGCGGAAGCACATGCTTTTTGAGATAGCGCAAGCCCCCGAGTGCTCGGGTGAGGCTAATTTTGTGAAACCAATTTATGCGAGTAGTAAGCAGAGAGAATATGAGGAAACATGAATTATATTCCATTTTGAATACTAATGCAGACCGCCTCATTAAAAACCTTCCAGTCCCCTTAGGTACCCTGGTAAGGAAAGAGCGTGTCTGAAACCTGCAGCTATCCGACATATGCGCCTATTACATTGTGGGACTGAGCAATCTAAGCATAGAAACGGCGCAGCTGCGCAACGTTCCAAGGATTATGCGAGAGTTCTCCTGTCTTCGCGTGCTTCAGTCTGTATGCTCCACCACAATGACCTCGGTGATGATGAAGGGTCCTTCCCATGGAGAAGCGAGTTTGTGCACCTTCTTTTGCTTCAGTCGAAGTACCAGGTCGCAACCTCGAAGGACCTGGTACGCAGTCGACGGCTGGGTAGTTGCGGAGGTCCTGCAGATAAACAGCTGTGCGTGCGAGCGCCGTGTTACGTGCTTCTTCTAGCAAGTCGACTGCGTCTTCGAGTGCCTCGTCTGCATCTTCTTCATTGTATGCTTCGACCCTTGGTGCGTTGAAACTTACGTCTGATGGCAGAATTGCCTCTGCGCCGTAGACCATGAAGAATAGTGAATTGCGTTGAGGCGTTGGGTGTCGTTCGTAGGCTCCATAGCACAGACGGGAGCTCTTCTACCCAAGCACCCC